>CM062811.1:1076505132-1076730958 GCA_031772625.1 Pinus tabuliformis
GGACGAGGCAAAGATTCAGCTAGCCTCTTTCGGTTGAGTAGCACCGATATTGTCTGGTGGGAGAGCAATTGCGAAGCAGTAAGAGTGTGGGTAATCTTCTTTCCTCATAGCCTAGGTTCATTTATACATTAAAGGAATAAATTTTATCAATTGGGTTATAAAGCAAAAAAGCCATTAATGGGATTGGCAATACTTAAGGCAAGGCAGAGGTTAGGATGTTCAAAGCTTTATAGAGGAGTTTAGAAAAACAAGCATTAATTTTGGCATTGCACTTGACTCACCTTGAAGTAGTAACTAAGTATATTGATCATTACATAGTTACCTTAGACATTCATTATTATTGTTTGAACCAACTACTATTGATTCGGCAAGTGTAAAGGCCATCCATCGTGAGAACAGGGGCAAAAATGAAAGAAATGATCATTTCAGGAAACCACCTTTCAAACCTCCAAAAGGAAAACCCAAAGTGAAAGGAAAAGGAAAGGAGAAGTGGACGGCATCAATCAAGAAAGATGAAGGAGAAAGGCCTTATTGCACTCATTGCAAAAAGGAAGGTCATGACGACGATCATTGTTGGAAACTGTACCCGGAAAAGAGACCAAAGAAGTATGGAGGAAAAGGCAAGTAGAAGACAGTGGCAACTATGCGGCAAGACCTTGGATCCAATTTCGAAGATGAAGCATTGGTCACAGCAGCAAGAACAAAAGGTACTCTTACACCTCATGTTAATTCTGAATCACATGAAGGCACTAGTTCAATAGATGAGTCTCTTCCTAATGAATGAAAGAGAATTGAGCTATTTCATATTAGAGTTATCATAAATCATACAAAAGTGGAAACTCTGTTTAATACCAAATCCCAAGCAAACTTAATTTCAAAGTCCTTGGTAAAGAAGCTAGGCTTGGAAGCCAAACCACATCGAAAACCTTACCCACTTGGATGGATACATGATAAAGCAAAATTGAATGTAACTAAGTAGTGCAAGGTTAAATTCGTGATCGCTTCTAAGTTAGTGGATGAGGTAAAACTTGATGTGATACCATTGGATATCTGTGGCATGGTGTTAGGAAGTCCATATCTATATGATAGAAAATCAATCTTTTTCTATCATGAAAACAAATACCAAATCACAAAAGATGGGGTAGAATATATCGTAAGGGCTCATCAAACTAAAATCAATGCCAGCCTTGTAAGTGCAGGACAAATGAAGAGGTTGGTGAATTCCAGTAAGGGTTTCATGCTTATGGTTGTAAGGGGGAAAGATGTAGAATTATCCGATGCTTTCTAGGTTGTGATCATGTGCATAAAAAGGAATTATGTGAATTAATTTCTAACTATGATGAGATGTTTTAGGAACCAAGGGGATTACCTTCAAAGAGGGAAGTCCAACATGAGATCCATTTGCAGCATGACGCTCCTTTACCAAATATTGGCATGTATAGGATGTCGACCATTGAGATGGAGGAGATCAAAAAGAAGTTGCAAAAACTATTGAACCAAGGGGTCATCAGACCAAGCACTTCTCCATGCGGCTCACCGATTGTCTTAGTGCCGAAGAAAGATGGCACATGGAGGATGTGCGTGGATTACCGAGCACTAAACAAAATCATGGTGAAAAATCGTTACCCTCTTCCCCACATTGATGACTTACTAGATCAGTTAAAGAATGCTATCTATTTCACCAAATTGGATTTGCATAGTGGTTATCACCAGGTCCGAATTGCAGAGCAGGATGTGTGGAAAACCACCTTCAAGACCAAACAGGGGTTGTTCGAATGGATGGTGATGCCATTCGGACTTTGCAACGCTCCAACTACTTTCATGAGGGTCATGAATGATCTATTTAGGCCTTTCATTGATGAATTTGTTCTTGTATATCTAGATGATATTCTTATCTTTAGTAAAAGTTGGAATGAACATGTATGCCATGTGAAGAAAGTGCTTGATGTATTGAAAAAAGAAAAACTCTATGTAAAATTGTCAAAGTGTGAGTTTGGGAAAACCTCTTTGGTTTACCTAGGTCATATTGTTGGTCATGGTCAGCTAAAAATTGATCCTTCTAAAGTTCAAGCAAATGTAAATTAGCCTAAGCCTACTAGTGTAACTGAGGTTCGCAGCTTTTTGGGTGCAGTATAGTATTGGAGGAGATTTATTGCCAATTTCTCTATTATTGCAGCACCTTTACACACATTGACAAGTGTAAAGCAAGTCTTTCAATGGGGAGGAAAGCAGCAGAAGTCCTTCAAGACATTGAAATCAAAGATCAGCACCGCATCGGTCTTGGCCTTACCAGATCTCCAACAGCCATTCGAGATCGAGACAAGCACCAGCGGATATGCCATGGGAGCTATACTGGTGCAGCAAAAGAAGTCGATATGTTACCATTCAGAGAAATTCTCTCAAGCTATGATAAACTTTCCCACTTATGACAAGGAGTTATATGCCTTGGTCCAGAGTGTGAAAAAGTGGAAACAACACCTGATCGGCAAGGAGACCATCATCCATACGGATCATCAGCCCTTGTAGTATCTTCAGTCACAAACCAAGTTGCAACAATCTCATCATTTTAGGTGGATGGGTTTTCTTCAGCAATTTCATCTGGTAATAAAGTATAAGAATGGAACTAGCAACAAAGTGGTCGATATGCTATCTTGCCCTCCTATTTCTGCTTCTGTTATTTTGCATAATGCTTCGTTATCTTTTGAAAGTTATGCTGAAAAATATGCTAACGATGATGACTTTAAAGAGATTTATGCAAAACTAACCCATGGTTCACAGGTGGACAACTATCACTTGCAGGGGAAATTGTTGTATCACCTTGGCAAATTGTGCATACCCACAGGGGAAAGGGTACATGTAATCCGAGAGGCCCACACCTCCCTTGTGTCTGGTCATTTTGGTGTTGAAAAAACTTTGTGTCATGTATAAAGATTTGTTTTTGGCCTCATATGAAGAACATTGTGACTCGATATGTAAAGGGATGTGTGATGTGTTCTATTTCAAAGCCCTCTAATAGAAAACTCGGTCTCTACACACCACTCCCTATTCTGAGTCGTCCATGGGAAAGTGTGTCGATGGATTTTGTAGGAGGTTTGCCTTTGTCTAGAAAAATTCACGACTATTTGTATGTCTTTGTTGACCGTTTTAGTAAGATGTGTATTTTAATGCCTTGTAAAAAGCAGATCACTGCAGAGTAGACTGCTTATCTTTTCTTTTAGCATGTTTGGGTCCATTTTGGGTACCCACATCAATTGTGTCATATCGGGACTCTCGCTTTCTTGGAGAGTTTTGGACCAGCTTGTGGAAAATGATGGACACCAAGTTGAAAAGAAGCACGACATTTCATCCACAGACTAACGGACAGACAGAGGTTGTCAACCGCACCGTGGTACACATGCTGCGAGGCTATTGTGGGAAACATCCTAAGTTGTGGGATGAGCATCTTCCATATGTGCATCATTCCTATAACCAAGTAGTGCACTCATCTACACATCATTCACCATTTGATACATGTTTTGGCTACCAAAAGATCCTTTTGATATGGTCTTTGGAAGGGAAGATGACTTAGTGGACGTGATGACAGGAAAAAAGTGTAGCGGTTCATTCAGCAGATCCCATTGATTCACCAAGCAGTACAAGAGCAGTTGGAGAAAAGTCAAGCCCGGTACAAGGCTCGATATGACAAACACCGAGTCGACCATCAATTTCACATGGGCGACAAAGTGTGGTTCCATATCAGCAAGGACAGGATGAAGGGAGAAGGGAAGAAGTTGCGACCAATCCGGTATGGTCCATTCACCATCTTGGAGAAGATTGGAAACAATGCCTTTCGTCTTGATTTGCCGACATATATGCAAATGTACTCCATAGTGAATGTGGAAAACTTAAAGCTGTATGAGCCACCATTGATTATGGACACCGAAGAGGTGGGCACAATGCCTACAGTTAATGATTTTGCACTAGAGTATCTCGATGAGTTACCTGAAGACATCATCCTTGACAGAAGAACCAGGACTTCACGACGGGGAGATGTGGAATACCTTCGAGTTGGTTTCAAGGGGATGCACCCTAGCAAGGCAAAATGGTTGGAAAAAGAAAGAGTGAGGGAACAATTCCCTCACTTGCCAATTGACTGATAAAGCTTCTGCCAGTCCAAAATCTCCTCAATGCGGAATCCAGGTGGATCTCCAAACACCAGTGGCATGGAAAAGGCTCAAAATTCAAAGTGGCGGAAAGACGATTAACTTGGCATCAGATCGAAGTGTTCGTCACCCTGATTCCAATGGTGCGAACGACACACTCCAATTCGAGTTTGGGTGAGGAAGATAGAGGTAGTCAAAGTTCTGGTTGACTTTTGCTGATTGGGCAGGATTAATGGAGACACAATTTGGAATTTTCCGGTGGACAGAATCCTGCCAACTCCAGCCGGATTCTGGGCGAAATTGTCACCTTGTTAAAATGTCTCCTTTGGCCTAAAATCGGGATTTTCAAAAATGGCCATATTGTTTTTAATAACAGAAATTATTAAAAAAAGGGTGGTGGGCCACCAACCCCGCCACCCCAATACTTATCAACATATATGTTAATGGAGGGGTGGGCCACTACCCCCGGCCCCTCCCCCCCGTACTTGGAAAAGACCGTGCACACGCGGCGTACTAAGTGGGCCGACCCTTGGGGCACGGACCCAACCTCCAACCACCGCCCATTAAAAGGATACGGCGCCATAAGGAGAAGGGACAGGTGAGGTGGGTGGGCCGCCCAAGGCAGGCCCAGCCCGACCTCCCTTCCCATTTAATAATTTTGTTATGTAAAAAAAGGGAGGGGGCGAGGTTTGACCGCCCGACCTCCTCCACAACAAATGGATCCATAACCAATTTGTCAAATGGTGTGTTTGTAAACTCCGCCCACCTTTTCATATTTAAACTCAGTTCATCAGTGTGCCCAGGCAGAGGGGAGCACACACATAGTTCGAGGCAGGCTATTTTGCAGGAGGCGGAACCATGAGTAGTGCAGAGAGAGGGGCAAAACCATGATTTGAGCATTTTCTCCAGGGGGCCAAATTTTCATTTTGTTAGATTTTGACAAAATTTATATGGTTTAATCATTTCTCGACACCACGAACGCAATGGCACTGTCCATTTATCCAACAGAGTTCTACATTTTTCGGCCATTTTTCAGTATGGAGGTATAAGACTCCTTTTTGTAACTGATGCTTGTACTCTTCTTTCTCGTGCCACTTAATGAATGAATGCCTCCCCACTGATCAAGCAGGGCCCGGAGATGTAGTCCAAGTCAGACAAACTCTGTTATCAAGCTTCTTGTCTTCTTTCATGCTTTATGTGTTTCTCCTCTTCTCTCATGTGCACATTAAATTTCTATGTTTAAGCTACAATTTATGCATGTAATTCTTTAATACATCTATAAGCAAAAGATCTTGGATCAGGTTGAGCATGAGGCACAATAATTACTTGAATCTCCATTACCAAATATTGGGTTGCATAAACAATTTTTCCTTGAAGTAGATGAAGTGAAGAAATAGTGGCAATAGCTACTATAAAAAGAGTAATTTAATCAATTACTTCTCCTTGTGGGCCATTATCATAGTACCCACGAAGGATGGGAATTTGAAAATGTATATCAACTACAAAGCTTTGAATAAGATAACCCTCAAGAATTGATACTCTATGTCGAGGATCAATGATTTATTAGAGCCATTTTAGCATGTCAAGTACTTCATCGAGTTGGATATCAAATTAGAATACCACTGGGTGTGAGTTAAGGAAAAACATACCTAAAACGTTGCTTTCAATGCAAGGAAAGGTCTACATAAATGGATGGCAATGTCTTTCGATTTATGTAATGCACCAATCATAGTTGTTCTTATTGATGAATAATTTATTCTGTCCCTATATAAATTCATTTATAATAGTGTATTTAGATGAGATATTAGTTTATATCGCTACCTAGGAAGAGGAGATATAACATCTCATGTTGGTATTAAAGACTCTAAAAAAGCACCAGCCTCCATCTAACCTTAAGAAATGTGATTTTGCTTAATATCCTTTGGTGTAGACAAGAAGGAAGAGTGAGGGAAGACATCACAAGAGAAGCATTGAAAGTAGATAAATTTGTTGACAATATCAGGAAAATCCATTTGAAAGTATAGGAGACATCAAAGAAGCCATATGAAAACTACAATGCCTAATATGATTAGCATTGAAATAAGGAAACATTCTAGGAGGGACATAAAGTGTGGTTGCATTTAAACAAAGAAAGGCTAGAAGGTCTCAGTAAGAAGATCAATGATTTGCATTATGATCCTCTTCAAGTATTGGAGAAAATGGTTGATAATTCCTATAACAGTTCACCTCCATATATGTGCATTTACTCAAAATAGTGAATGTGGAAAATCTAAAACTCTTTGAGCCATTAATGTTGGATCAAGAAACTAAGCAGGAGTTCAACATATAATAGAGGTCTTAGCACCAAAATCTCATACAAATTTGGTAGAAGATATTTTTTTGTAGAATTAATCTATAACTACTAAATAGGGGTAGAATAACTTCTATCAAATTGGGTTCAAAGAAAAACTTACAGGAAAGGAGAAATGGTACTCAAGGGAGAAGGTGGAGGAATAGTTTCCTCACCTCATTTAATAAAGTGTTTGGGGGCCAAAATCCCCCTTATATTTGGAGGTGTGATATAGAATGGAGATATATAATTTGTTAGCTATCTTGGTATTTTTTGGGTGGAAAATTTGAAGGAAATGACTTGTAGGGCCCATTTTGTTGGCTTGTATTGGTTTGGAAATTTGGGGTTTAGAACCTTATAGGGAAAATTTGAGGCATCAAACAACACTTTTGGGGGTAAAAGTTTTGCACAAATGCCTCCTAACCCCTCAACATTGTTATACACATTGAGAGCTTTCTAGTGGTGGTTCAAAACTCACCCAAAAAAGGGTTTGTATGTGGAAGTTATTCCTCCTACAAGTTGACCTACTTTATGACTACCATGTACCAAGTGAATTTCATATCAACCCCAATACTCACATATGTGGGGCTACCAACATGTGGATTTTCAAGAAGATTCTATAAATTCCAAAACCTGAATATTAATTAAGGTTCAATGCATGCAAAAACCCTAATCCTCATCCTAGTCAAGTATCAAGCTATGTTAAATTATGAGCAACTAGGAATATGAGTTCCATTCTTTTAGCATTGTATTTGTTTCATACTTGAGAAAATAATATAGGAATGGGATTTGAGCATAATGGAGGAGATATAGTATTTTGCAAAATCCATTCAAGCCACGATGTTGAAGGGTACTCCATATTGAGTTCCCCTTTCTTTCTACTTGATTTCGTAACTGTAGAAAAGAGAGCAGAGCATAGGCTTGAACTTCTAGTTGGATTTTCCCCCATACAAAGTTTACAAAATCAAATATTGTGTTTATTTTCTTGTTCTTTCATTTTCATATTTCAGTTACTTTCCATAAATTTGAGCACTTAGCTATTAATAATAAATCCAAGATATAAAGAAATAACCGACATATTAAAATATTTGAAAATATTGCAAAGTATGTTGTGACAAACTATTCATTAAAGCTCTGAAATTATGAGATAAGTTTTTGAGGGTCTTCATATAAATCAATCTTTTTTAATTGTTAATCTCAATGTGCAATAATTTATTTTAAAGTTATGGAAGGACCAAAATATATATTGTATGATTCCAATATATATCAAAAATATATATTGTACTATATATATATATATATATATATATATATATATATAATAAAAATAGTAAACAATATTATTTTAGAAAATTATACATTAGGACCTCGACGTAATTGGGTTCTATATGTGTGTGGTCTTTCATCGATGATGTATTTATGTATTCTATTTACAAATAGCATGAAAAAAAAGATAAGGCCTTTCAAAAAATAGAAGTTTTGTAGTTTTTACAATACTAGTCATCAAGTTTATCATTTTGGATCTAAATTTCAAGCAACCAATTGTTCAAAAAATTGTAATATTGAACCTAAATCTAAACCAACCAAGCCAAAGAAATTTGGAATTCTCAATCCCACTGAAGAAACTTTGAATTTAAAGAACACAACAAGCATTTATTTTTATATGAAAAATATCTTTATATTTCATATGGTGAATATATATGATTTGGTCCTTGAGGGCTCCTCAGACAATAGGCTCAAAGCAATTACAAGAAATACTCATTATGATCTCAATATGTCACATGTGGGAATTGAACCTAGGTGGGGAGGATATCAACATTTCTCCCAACCACCTAAGATAAGAACACATGTGGTTTTTAAGGCATGTGCACATTCATATAATGTGCACATGCTAGTATGAGTGAAACTTCAGAAAAGGAATAAATATGTCATTTTAATCACAACACTAACACCTTGGTTGAACATGAAAAACTTTGAATGTTGATAACTCCTAAACTATATTACATAATGTCTCTTTCTCTCTGAAATCTAATTCTACTTAGATGCTAGAAAAAGTATCATGAAATCGACCTTGATCATGTTGTTTAAAAGATAATGTATTTGAATAAACAAATTGAGTCATCGAAGAAGAAAAATGAGAAGCATATTACAAGATGTTTAATTTTAGTTTGTAATGTTCAATGTGATATTTTTGTGATCATCTTGTTTCTTATTATCTAAAGATACATCAATGCTCAATCAAGTCTAAGAGCAAGTGTGGAACTCTTGATTAAAATGGTGAAATTAAGCCATAACCTTGCGGGGAGGTGTAACTTATCCTTCCATAGAGTATCATTGGTAATATCCTTGGATTTGATTTGTAACGATGTTGAAATAATTAGATCTTGATAATAGTAAGAACATTCGACCTTCTTGCATAATCTACCCCTATATAACGTTAAATGCCTCGACAGTCTCGCAATTGGGAAAACCTTTGATGAGCTTAGAATATGTTGAAATAGAGAATCATATTATTCTTTCCCCTTTTCCAAATTCCCATGGTATCATAGAACATATGTTTTATTCTCAATACATGTGACAACATTGTTTATTTCCAATAAGCTAAAAAAGTTTTTTTGAGGACCTAAGGCCTTTTCTTTACTCACGTTTTACTCCCCAGCCATGGCAAGGCTCATGAAATCAATTCTTATTATGCAAAACATAATAATATTGCCAATATTCATGAATGTGGGCCATGTCCATGGCTATTGAGCATAAGAAAGTTTTGTTTATGGTATGATGCAGTTGTTTTCCTCCCTTAGCTATGATATATTCCTTTTTTCCTATATGTGTTATGGAAAACTACTATTGGTTCCCATATCCCACTTGGAAATTGAAGATCCCTTAGAAATTATTTGCATGGTTATTTAAGTCCTACTTCATGGTCCTTGAGCTTGAGAAGCTTTTTTCTGGGACTAAGTTGCTTGTTTTCCTCCCTTGGCCATGTTATAGGCCCTAAGAATCATTTTCATTGTCAAAAACATACTATAACCACCACAAGGGCCAAATATCCCTTATAGAGGTCTTATGTGCTTGTTCGAACACTTCTACATGAAGCTTGATCTCTAGAAGATGCAAATGCATCCTTAGCACCTTGTGTTCTTTATCTAATCATGTTTAACACCTCTATTGCATTGGGTAGAGCACAAAACCTAATAGTGGAACTGAGGTCCAAGTTGGAGGCCTTAAGACTCAGCTATATTGCTCAAAACCTATGAATGATGTGCTCATATCTTACTTGGAGGCTAGAAATCCCTTAAAGAGGATATGTGTGGTAGTTTAAAGCATTTTACGTGGCCATTGAGATTGAGAAGATTTGTTTAGCACTTAAGGCCCTTATTCTATCACCCCCTCCCCCCCCCCCCCCCCCCCCACAACCATGGCAGGGGTCCTAAGACCCGTTAATGTTATCCAAAAAATACTAATGGTACCCATATTCTTCGTCAATGGCATTATTCATGGCCATTGAGCATGAGAAATCTTAATTAATACTTGAGGCCCTTCTTTTCCTTCCACATCCATGGTATAGGCATGGACTTCCATGGGCTATGAAAATTTCCTAATGGCCATGACTTCCATGTGTTGCCAACAATTCCTAATGCCCTTGACTTCCATGTGTTATGAAATAATCCCTAATTGCACCCATATCCTACCCATTATAGGTCCCTTAAATAGGATCCATGTGGTCTTTCAAGCACATATTCATGGTTATTGAGCTCAAGAAGCTTTATTTTGATCTTAAGGCCCTTATTTCCTCCCCTAACCATGGTATAGGCCTCTAGAACCATTTTTATTATGTGAAATATAATAATGGTGCCAAATATCTCCTAGAGAGGCCAAAGATCCATATAAATGTCTTGTATGGTTATTGGAGGACTGCTACATGAAGCTTGAGCTTAAGACTATTTAAATAGGGCCTTAGTACCATATGTTTCTTCCTTATGTTATTCAAGGGCTTGAGTGCATTACATGGTTTTTAAAACCTTCTAAGAGCACCGAGGTCCAACCTAAAGGCCCTAATACCTAACTATGGTGCTCAAACCTATGAATGAAACTCATATCCTTCCTAGAATCCAAATATCCTTTACAGAGAATATTTGTGGTGGTTCAAGGCATTATGCATAGCCATTGAGTTTGGGAAGACTTTTTTATGGCCAAAGGCATTTGTTTGTAGAGGTCTCAAGACCATTTTTTATTGTGAAAATTGTGTCAATGGTGCCTAAATTACCTTGATCCCCAAGACCATTTTCATTGTGAAAAATATACTAATAGCACCATGCATCCCCATAGGGGTCAAAGATTCACCATAGAGGTCTAGTGTGGCTATTTGAGGACCACAACGTGAAGCTTGATTTGAAGAAGATTTAAATATGGCCTTAGCACATTATGTTTCTTTCCTAAACATGTTCAAGGCCATAAGCACATTTCATGTTGCTCAAGACCTCATAATGGTAGGCTGATGTAGAGCCCTTAAGATCCAAATGTGTTTCTCAAAACCTAAAAATGACACCCATATCTCACTCGAAGGCTAGAGAGCCCTTAGGGAGTATCTATGTGGTGTTCTGAGGCATTGTTGTTGGCCATTAAGCTTTAAATTATGTTTTTAGAGCCTAATGACCTTGTTTTCCTACCACCACCATGGTGAAAAAGTAAGAACTTCCCCGAGGTTTTCCAAATCTTGCACCACCCAAAAATAATTCCAATTTTCTTTCATGTTTTTCCAAACTTTCAACATGGAGGGAGTGGTCTACTGTTATAATTAGTGATTTCTCATACTTTCAAATCAAGAGATTAATCTTGAATATGTTATATAGGATACCTTATTATACCTTCACATCAATTTTTAGAAGAATATATTGAGTTTAGATCCTATACCCGAGTCCAGAACTAGCATCTAAAGATTTTTTAGTGAAGACAATGGCTCGGTGTTTTGAAAATACTTGGAACTAAACATCTATGGTAGCAAGCATAAATATGAGATTTGTAAATGAACAAATGACCATTTGGCTCTCCATGGTTTTGGATTACTACTGTTTTTGGTTGTGTGTCATTCCAAAGACCTATGCATATATTTGTGAATGTGAAGAAGCCTCATAACATTGGCCATTGAATCAATGAAATTGTAGATATTGTTTTGGAAATTATTTTATGTAAATTTTCACATGATTGTTAACTTGGTTACTAAATTATGTGTGAAATATCTATTCAAATTAATCATTTACATATTTCTTATTGTTGCATTATTTTCCGTTGTGTGACTTTGAGATACATGCATTAATCCTTGCAGCAAGTGGAGCAAATCTTCCATTGTCTGACAATAACTGCATGCATCAAGTGGTATCAAAGCACGATTGTGTTCTTATTGGAGTATTGGCATGTCATTTAAGAGTGGTCACATGTGGCCTTTCTAAAAAGGAGTCTAGTAAAAGGGATTGCCAGAGTAAGTAGTTATGTAGAAAATAGAACAAGATTTGGTAACTAGTGAGGATTACCAAGGAATTTTTCCTCAAGGAAAGATCATATTTGGAAATAGAGATGAATGTTTAGATTAATTTGTGATTAAAGAAATCAACATATGAAAAAAAGAGTATTGTTGATAGTGGAAATTTTGAAGAAGCTAACATGGCAAGAAGAAGACACTGTTCCACAATTGATGGAAGAAAAAATGAAGATAATGTTGATGACCTTATATCCACGGTGAGACAATTTATGGAAAGGATGAATTCCATAAATTTAACAAAGAAAGGAATAGTGCATGAAAAAAAGAATGATGAAGATGAGGAGGAATGGTTTGTTCCCAGAGAAGAAGTAGAGGAAGTGCAAAAGATGAAGATGCTTTCATTCTCTGCAAGTATAGAACCAAAATATTTGATGAAATGGATTGACGAAATGCACCAATACTTTGATTGCAATAAGATTGAATACCTTAAGAAAATGAAGATTGTTTGTGAAATATTGAAAGGTTATGCATATAGATGGTGGGGATAGTTGAAGATGGACAAAGGAGGAAAATTCAATATTTAACAATGGGAGAAGATGGTTGAAAAATCAAAAGTTTGATTTGTAACTTATGGGTATGTTTTGGAAATTCTTAGTAGATTAGAAAATTTGGAGCAAGAGGATAGATGTGTAGAGGATTATTTTGAAAAATTGTATAAAGTAGCCACAAGAGTGAGGAGAATGGAAATTTTGAATGTGGATGTGAAGAATTACCTATAGTGGTAGATTACATAGGTGATGATTACAAAGAGGAAAAATAAAAAGAATGAGTGAAGAAAGTGGGAGGATTTATGGTATGAGTGTGCACTAGAAGAAACAAGAAAAGAAGAAAAATAGACATCCATCACCTTTTGAGAAATATGTTCAAAATTTTCCAACCAAGGGAGTGGAAAATAGGAACATTCTTAGGGTTTTGGTACTCTTGCATTACTCAAAAGTATCTCTAGCTATTTTTTTCAAGCTTTTCCAAACTTTTAGGGCATAAATAATGATCTTGTGTTTTAAATGGTTCTTTCTTATACTTTGGAATTAAAGGGTAAGTTACGAATATGTTTTAGACGATACATTACTTTACCTTTACACCAAATTTCAAAATAATATATAGTGTTTAAACCCCATGCCCAATTCTAAAACCAACATTCCAAGAAATTCATGTCCAAACAATAGCCCGGGATTTTGATTAGCACACACTCATATTTTAGAATCAAGGTTTGATGTTTGAAGAGAATATCAAAGACACATTTATATACATGTTAAATTTTTTTGGAAAAATTGAGCCCATACAGGTGCCCCAAACCAACTATAAGTCATTTTCATATTTCATTTCGCCATTTATGGAAGCATGATATTTTCGTCGACATGCTCTCACACTTTAGACTTAAGGCATGAAATTGGATATGTTGTATCAAACACATTTATATACATAATAACTAAATTACATAAAATGAATATTGAGTTTAAGTATCACTCCCAAACTGCACCAAGTTTAGAGACTGTAGAATTTTCCAGAAATAGGAGTTCAATGTAGTTGTCTTATTCATGGCCAATGCTTGGAATTACAATATGAAATTTTTATAGTATCTAGAGGACATATTCCTCTAACTTCCAAAAAAAAATCATAAATTGAATATTTTAATAGATCCACATGATTCAATTACAGAGTATAACAAAACATAGCAAAATTTATTCTTGGTGTTTATTTTTACTCTTTCAATATTCAAGCTCTGATAATTGAGTTATATTTGGAAGCTAAATATTCAATATTACCCTTTTATTAATTAGAAAAATGTTTAAGATACCCAATAAATTGGAAATATATTTGAAATGAGTAATTATGGCCTCAAGCATAAATATAAAATTTGTAAATGAACAAAGGCCATTTTGGTTTTCCATGGTTTGTGCTTTCTGTTGTTTTTCGCTATGTGTGATTCTTAAGACATGCATTTTCGATGTGAATGCAAAGAGATCCAAGAACATTTCTTATTACACAAATAAAGTTGTAAGGATAGTTCTAATAAGTATTTTCTATGAACTTTCATGTGATTGTTGATTTGGTAGTAGGATTTGTATGGAATTAAAGTTCAAATCAATGCACTTGTTGATTTATCGTTTCTACATTATTTTCTAGTGTATGATTTCGATTTGTAGGCCATATGCCCTATATCAATAAAGGTCCTTAGGACCATTCTTATTGTGCCAAAAATACCAATGGTTCCTATATACCTAATTTTAGGTATTGTTCATGGCCATTGAGAATGAGAAAGCTTTTTCTAGGGCTTAAGGTTCTTTTTCTTTCATGGCCATGTTATAGGCCTTCTTTCACATATATGTTGTGAAAAAACTCCTAAATGTGCTCATATCCCACCTAGAGGCCATAAATCCCTTAGAGAGGAACTTATGTGGTGGTTTGAGACTATGTTCATGGTCACTGAGCTTTGGGAGCTTCATTTTGGACTTAAGGCCCTAAGGCCCAATTTTCTTGTGCAAAACATATTATCGGTGCCAAAGGTCCTCTATAAGGCCCAAAATGTATTAATGTTTCCAAATACCCCTTAAAGAGGATACATGTGATGGTTTGTGGCTTTGTTCATGACCATCAGCATGCAAAAGCAATGTTTTGCATCTAAGGCCCTTGTTTTCCTCCCTTATCCATGGAATAGGCCTTGAGTCTGATTCTTATTGTATAAACACACTAATGACATCATAGATCCCCCATTTAGACCCAAAACATACTAATGGCACTACATATCCCATAAAAGCTATAGATCCCTTAAAGTGGATCTATGTGGTGGTTTGGCACATTGTTCATGCCCATCTAACCTAAGGAGATTTGTTTAGAGTCTAAGGCCCTTTATTCCATAACATTGGTTGGGGTCTTGATATCTAATCATACTGTGTAAAACTTACTAAGGGCGCCCATGTTACTCGTCGAAGGCCTTCCTCATGGTCATTGAGCATGAATACCCATTCTTATTGTTTAAAAGATACTGATGGTGCCCACATTACAAGTGGTATGCCTTATTCATACTCATTAATCACAAGAAAGCTTTGTTCAGGGAATACAAATGTTGTTTTTCTCTCTTATCCATGGTGATATATATTCCATGAGAAATATCTTTGTATTCCATATGAGGAATACACATGTTTTGGTACTTGAGGGATTGCTCAAACAACAAGGCTTGAATCCATTATAAGAAATACTCATTATGATTTCAACATGTCACATGCTTGGGGCTCTATATGTCAATCCAACCCATACCCTCATACATGATAAAATCTAATGAAAATGTTATAATCTTACCGATCCTTAAAATTGTTAAGTCTATTGAATTTTGAATGGGATATGAAATTTTACTTTCTCCATATGAAGTTTGATGAGATTAGAAACACTCTCAAACATCATAAAACAATTGGTAATGCTGAAATTTTAAGTAAAAGGATGAAAAAGAAAGATAAAAAGAATTTAACATTACCATTAATTTCCAACAATTTTGGTGCAAATTAAGAGTGAAACACTCTTCTAAAGAAAAAAAAATAGGCTTCTAGAAGTCTCATTAGTTCATAGTTAACCTTCAATTATGTATTACACCCAAAATTGTGGGCCACAACATTCAAATTAAGGTAAAAAGTGAACAAGTTTTTTTGGAAACACACTACACAAACGTTGAAATGCACTTATGAAACATGTTTCCCATTCATTAAATGTGTTTTGTACAAATTGAAATGTGTTTCAAGCATGTTTCAATTGTGTTGTAGTTTTTCAATATAGAAACAAAACATGCATTAGTGGGGGGAGGTTAGCGTGTAAGGAATGCTTCCTGGAACTATATGAAATCCCATTACATGTACATGGGTGTTCAAAAAGAAGATGTATTCCTATGGTAGTGTTAAAAGTATAAGACAAGGATGATTGTGAAAGGATATTCCCGTGTTAAGGGGATAGAGACAATTTTTTTTGTCTTATAGATTTCTATAAGTCTCATTAATTCATAATTAACCTCTAATTAGGCATTAACACCGAAATTGTGGATCCCACTGATCAAATTAAGGAAAAATTGGACAAGTGTGTTTTGTAAACATGCTATATGAATGTTGAAATGCATTTCATTTCAGTTTGTATGAAACATGTTTCCTACATATGAAATGTGTTTTGTATGGATTAAAATGTGTTTCAAGAACGTTTTGTAGAAATTCTCACTGTAGATTAACCTGATTATGCAATATAACTAAAGCAAATTACTTAATCTACTTCTACAATCAAACTTGCGGAAGCTTAATTGATTTGAGCAAGATCAAACAGAACACATATAACAAAGAAGAAGAATTAATACACATGGAACACAGAAGAATACTCTAGGGTAAGCCTCAGCTAAAAACCCCGCTATCTGTATTATTATACAAGTGGAAATATCTCAGGATTACACAAAGCTTTAGCTCTCATAGCTATCCAGCTCTCAGTACAATCCCTCACTACTGCTCATAGATAGAATAGACAACTCATATGCCTTCTCCTCTGTCCTCCAAGCCTCCTATTTCCTTGCACAGTTTTCCTTGGGTGCTCCAGCTGTAACCTTGTGTGACACTGATCTCACACATTGCTCCAACACACTGTAAAACTGCACAAATCTCAAGGAATGAATTCCTTCTGCATGAAAGAGATTTTCTTATAGGAAAATTCTTGCAACTGATAGTACATTGTCCCTGCCTTTAATCTCAACTGGGTCTTTGTCTGAACTGACATGCATGAGTTATTTATGAGAGAATATTCAGTTATCTGGAGTACACTAGTTTCATGCATGCATGCATTAACTGACTGAACTCACAATTAGTTCCTCAAACTGTTTGGAACTAATTTAACTAGACTTAACTCAGTTAACTGAGCTAACTAATTACAACTCATCCTTATCTCCTTAATTAAGGGATAACTTCCTCAATCAAAGGGATAACTGTTGCATGACTTCACAAAGACTTCTAGCTTGAATTTCTCCAACTAATTAACTCAAGATGAATTAATTAATTATTTTTCAAGCAGCTGGTGAGACTAAATTCAAATTTTAATTCTCAATTTTAATTCAAGGACAAATTAAAATTGGAATATTCTTGTTGCCACATTTCAACGCTCCCTCTCAACAAGAAAGGGATTATCTGCCACCCCGATCCTGTCTCTATGGAACTCGAATTTACACTTTGACAATGCCTTAGTCAAAATGTCAGCATCTTGCTCCTCGGTCAAAATATATTGCAACAACATGATCCTCCTCACCACACAATCTTTGAGATGATGATACCGAATGTCAATATGCTTGGACCTGTCATGAAATACTAGATTCTCAGAGAGTTTGATACAACTCTGATTATCACAATAGATCACAGTTGGATCCATCCTTTGATCAAACAAACCAACTAGAATTTTCCGCATCCAAATGACCTCACATGCTGCCTAACTTGCAGCCATGTATTCAGCCTCTACTGAGCTGAGTGCAACCGACCTCTGTTTCCTGCTATACCAAGAAACTGCAGCTGACCCAAGGTTGAAAATTCCTCCTGATGTGCTCTTCCAATCTGATGGACTCCTTGCCCAATCTGCATCTGTGAAGCCTTGTAGCTTCACTCCCTCTGTCCATCTGTACCATAATCCATACTGAGATGTGCCTCTGAGGTATCTCAAAACATGCTTAGCTGCCTTCCAAAACATCTTGGTAGGCTGAACCATAGCTTGACTCAGCTGGTTCACCGCATAGCACAAATCTAGTCGTGTGTTCACTAAGTACATCAGTGAACCCACAAGTTGTCGATACACAGTAGCCTCTACTACTTCTCCTGAATTAGCATCCTCCTTCCTCTAGTTACCTGTTAGAGGAGTCTGCATGGGCTTGCACTTCTCCATGTGGAATCTCTTGAGTATCTCATTGGCATACTTGCCTTGAGACACAAACAACTCCCCATCCTTCTGCCACATTTCCATGCCAAGGAAGTAGTGCATGAGACCCATGTCTTTCATCTCAAATTCTTTTGCAAGGTCCTCCTTGCAAGACATGATCAACTGATCATCACCTGTCAAAATGAGATCATCAACATAAAGAAAAATGATCAATTGCTTACCTTCTACCATGATGTGGTACAAGTTCGCATCCGCTTCACTCTTTGTGAAGCCCAACCCAGTGAAATAGTTGTCGATCCTGGTGTACCAAGCATGAGGTGCTTGCTTCAGCCCGTACAAAGCTCTCTTGAGTCAGCACACATGTGACTCACGATCGAAGGTCTCAAAACCTTCCGGCTGCTCTATGTACACCTCTTCCTCAATCTTGCCATTGAGGAATGCAGTCTTCACATCCATCTAATGGATCTTCCAACCCATCTGTGTTGATAGTGCCAACATCGATCTGATAGATGAGTACCTTGCTACAGGAGCAAAATTCTCATCATAGTCGATCCCCTCGACCTGTGAGAAACCACAGGCAACAAATCTTTCCTTATGTTTCTCCACACTACCATTAGCAACTTTCTTTACCTTGTAAAGCCAACGGGAACTCACAACTGACTTATTCTCCAGTCTTGGAACCACATCCCAAACACTGCTTCGAACTATGGAATCATACTCCTCCACCATAGCATCAACCCAAATCGATTGTTGCACTGCTTCCTCAAAGGAAGATGGCTCCATCTCAACACATTCCCCAACAAGGGCCATGTATCTAGTGTACTTATCAAGTAACCTCCTCTGTCTGCGCTAAGAAGATGGTTCTCCCACATTCTCTCTCGCATCCGACAACAATCTGTCAGTTTCTCTTATGCGCTTCTATCCCGCTCTGGAAGACTCTACTTGAGTGGATGTATCCACTCTTGGAACCTCTGCATGCGGCTACTCTGCATCAATCTGAGGCTCCTCCTCCTTAGGAACCAAAAGTTCCTCCACAGCCTGTAGTTGGAGCTCCCTCTCAAGGGAAACATGCATGGCTCATCAAACTTGAGATCTCTGCGAACCACTATCCTCCGACTGGTAGGAAAGTACACTCGATAGTTGTGAGGTGTATCAGTGTACCCCACAAGTATTCCCAACTCAGTTGTCGACTCAAGTTCCTTCCGGGGATCCTTGGTCACATGGAAATATACCAATGAGACAAAGATCTTGAAGTGACCCACATATGGTTTCTTCCCAGAGAAAGCTTCCTCTGGTGTCTTCATCCCAAGAATGTGATGTGGGCTTCTATTCTGCAAATAGACCGTTGTGTTGCATGCCTCAGCCCACAAATGAAGTGGTAGGCCTTGGTCATGCAGCATTGCCCAAGCTACCCCCACAATCGTTTTGTTCTTCCTCTCGACCACCCCATTCTATTGTGGGTTATGAGGTGCCGTCAACTCCCGTTTCATTCCTTCCGCTGCATAGAAGTCGTTAAACTCTTGAGAGACATACTCTCCAAAATTGTTGCTTCTCAAGGCCTTGATCTTCTTCCTTGATTCTTTCTCAACCAAAGCTTTAAACTCACAAAACTTTGAGAAGGTTTGATCCTTCTTCTGTATGAAATAGATCCAGCATTTACGAGAAAAATCATCAATGAAAATCACATAATACCTTTGTTTCACGGTGGATGTTGTCGAGAATGGTCCACACACATTAGTATGAACTCACTCCAAGATTGCTTCAGCTCGATTGTCTCGATCATGAAAGGAAGACTTGGCGTACTTTCCCAAGGTGCAACCTTTGCATGTGTCCACTTGCTCAAGTTACCTTTGGGAAGTCCGGTAGAAATCTACTACATTATCTTCAAGGCCCCATGCATGATGCAAGTGGCCCAACCGCCTATGCCATAACTAGCCAATGTCTTGGCTTTGCACCAATTATGCTTTTGAACTCAATGCAGCACAATCATCTACCTCTAGCTTATAGAAATTCTTCACTCGAATCCAAATCCTTTTGGTTTGACTCATGGCTATGTGTCTCAGGAATGCCTTTCCTTTACTGAAGACAACATCGTAGCCTTTGTCCTCCAACATCACGACCGATACCAAATTCTTCTTCAGTCCACGCACATACTTTACATCAGTCAGGGTGAGAGGAGCTCCATGCTCCCTCTGAAAAGCAACCGTGCTTTCTCTTGAAACACAGTACTTTCCATCATCGCCCATCTCTATGCACATCCTGAGGTCTTTCTCCTCCAAGGTACTGAATAAACTTTTATCGTCGATCATGTGGAATGAGGCTCCACTATCCAGATACCAAACACAACCCACCATCGATGAAACCATGCATGCGATGAGGGTAAAATCCAATTCGAACTGAGAGGCTAGTGCCTCACCTTCTGATCCTTTCGAGGATCCCTTCTTGGATTTCTTCAATGGACAATTAGTTGCATAATGGCCCACCTCATGACAATTAAAGCATCTCACTTTAGATTTGTCAATCTTTTTCCCACTATGAGAAGAATTTGATTTAGAATGGGAAGCCTTCCCTTTCCCTTTCCTTACCTTACTTGCTAAGGCTAGATTTTCTTCATCATCATGCTTAGATGAAGAACCATCTCTAGTGCTCCTCCTGATCTCCTCCTGCATCAGATTTGACCACAGTCGTTCCCAATCTGATAGTTTCTCTCTTCCATTCACTGAGTCCTGGTAGTTATTCCAGCTCTTTGGAAGACCGAGGAGAGCAAGGCTCACCATATCATCATTGGTTGTCGTTATTCCCACACTACCAAGCTCATCTCTGCAGGTGGTGAGCTTGTTCAAATATGTAGAAATAGTGTCGCCCTTCTCACACTTGATTTTCCAAAGCTTATCCTTGAGCGCCAATTTCCTCTGGTCGCTATTGTTCTGATATAGGTCCTTCAATGTCTTCCACATTGAAAATGGAGTCTCCTTCCCATGGAGACTCGAGACAATATGGTCTCGAACTCCCTCCAGAAGAATCCTTCTCGCCTTCGCCACACACTTCTTCCATTCAGCCAATTCTTGTGCATTAGCTACAGCTGGCTTGGGGATTTCTTGATCAATGAAATCCTTCAAACCATTGTCTTCTAATACCGCTTCCATGCGATCCTTCCATGCTATGTAATTTGAGCTGCCATCCAGAGCATACTCGAGTCTCAAGCCATTGAACGCCATTGGTGAACTTTGAGGTGTGATAAGAATTCGATTTTGTACCTGCAATCAAGAACTTCAAACTTCGAATTTCCCTTCTCAGTATACTGTTCACAGCTCTGATCACCTTTGCTCCGATACCATGTAGAAATTCTCACTGTAGATTAACCTGATTATGCAATATAACTAAAACAAAATACTTAATCTACTTCTACAATCAAACTTGCAGAAGCTTAATCAATTTGACCAAGATCAAACATAACACATATAACAGAGAAGAAGAATTAATACACATGAAACATAGAAGAATACTTTGGGGAAAGCCTCAACTAAAAACCCTGTTATCTGTATTATCATACAAGTGGAAATATCTCAGGATTACACAAAGATTTAGCTCTAACAGCTATCCAGCTCTTAGTACAATCCCTCACTACTTCTCATAGACAGAATAGACAACTCATATGCCTTCTCCTATGTCCTCCAAGCCTCCTATTTCTTTGTGCAGTTTTCCTTGGGTGCTCCAGCTGTAACCTTGTGTGACACTGATCTCACACACTACTCCAACACACTGTAAAACTACGCAAATCTCAAGGAATGAATTCCTTCTGCATGCAAGAGATTTTCTTATAGGAAAATTCTTGCAACTGATAGTACATTGTCCCTGCCTTTAATCTCAACTGGGTCTTTGTCTGAACTGACATGCATGAGTTATTTATGAGAGAATATTCAGTTATCTGGAGTACACTAGTTTCATGCATGCATGCATTAACTGACTGAACTCACAATTAGTTCCTCAAACTGTTTGGAACTAATTTAACTGGACTTAACTCAGTTAACTGAGCTAACTAATTACAACTCAAATACAACTCATCCTTATCTCCTTAATTAAGGGATAACTTCCTCAATCAAAGGAATAACTGTTGCATGACTTCACAAAGACTTCTAGCTTGAATTTCTCCAACTAATTAACTCAAGATGAATTAATTAACCATTTTTCAAGCAGCTGGTGAGACTGTTAGGTCCCTATAATACTAGTGATGCCCCCATTAATATTGTAGTTGTATTCCTTATTAATATTGTTGTGCCCCTATTGTCCCCATATTGTTATTACTGTGCCCCATAGAATCTCTCTATTGTTATTTGTGTGTCTTTATATTATTATTGTTAGGTCGGCTTGGTTATATTGTGACCACTTAGACTCCTATATATAGAAAGGAGGTTTTGTCATTTGAATCATCCAAAAATTGTTCATTTGTGTAATGTAAAGGAGGTTGCCCCCTCGAAGAGGTTGAATTCTAAGGCGTTCAACTATCTTTTCTATCTTTTCGTGAGCTGGTTTCATAACATTTGGTATCAGAGCTTTGGATTCTAGGGTTTCGCTGCTCCAAATAGGTCATCGTGGCATTTTCGCTATAACTTTTTTTCTGCGACATTTCAAAAGAGAAAAAAAAACCCATTTGAGATAAAATCGCACTGAACCTCTGGTCCAATTTTCAAAGCTTTTCGCGCTATATTTTCGGAGATATGATCTGAGGAAGTTGGTCTTTTTGTAGACTCCTGAATTACATTCCAAACAAGTGACCTGGGGAAAATCATCATAAATTTCTCTCTGAGCATCAGATTGAAATTCTGTAAGAAGGTACAAAAAGAGAACGGAATGTAGTTTCTTGTATATATTTTTCAGAGCCAAAGGTCGAAACAGTGACACGTGGCACTTCATACAAGTTCGATCTTCTTGAAAGGTCTATAATCAGGTCATCTTGGGAGATTGTGCATAACTCTTCCTTGGAGAATCCAATTTGGATCAGACTAGTGGCATTGGAAATAAGACATAGAAGGATACTACAGGTCGCAATTTCATAACTATATGATCCGAAATTACAGAGATACATTAGATTCAATATCAAGCTCCTACAAAGTGAAAAAAGGTGTGTAATTTTTTTTAAAATTTTTGCATAAGCTTGGTTTGAAAAATTAGTTTGAAGGAATTCAAAGGGCATAGTAAAGCATTATTATCGGTAATTGATGCCCTGAGGAAAGAAAATGCAAACACCTAGTAAGCAACCTGAAAGCTCTAGCATGACTTATGAAGAAGAGGAAGAAATGCAACATGATATATCAAAATTACGAGACCAAGTGCAAGTGTCACTTGCACAAAAAGGTGTAGAAGCTAAGATGGATAGTTTAAAGAAAGGCATGGAAGCTAAGATGAATGGCATGGACGCTAAAATAGATGGCATGGATGATAAGATGGAAGAATTGAAGATAAAATTGAATAAGTTGCTACAAGAAATGGGCACTAATGGTGAAAGGTTAGTAAAGGAAACTCATGATGAGAACAAAAGAAATGTTAATCATGATTCCATAGACTCTAATGTTGGATTGAAGACTCACCATATTCCAAAAATCGATATGAGGAAGTTTGATGGCAAGAATCCCGCAACATGGATATTACAAATGGAGCAATTTTTCGATTTCAATAATGTGCAAAACACACAAAAGGTACGTATTGCAACTTTATATTTGGAACCAAATCAGTTTGTATGGTATCAATGACTTTGCTCTAGTAAACAAATTATCACTTGGGCAATTTTTATAGAAGAATTGACAGCACATTATGAGGATACAAAAAGCAACACTTTTTTTAGTCAATTGATAAGTCTCAAACAAAAGGGGTCAATAATGGAGCACATTGAGGAGTTCCAAAAATTGAACATAAGGGTAAAAAATATTCCAGAGGAGCATAGGATTGATGTGTTCATAGGGACTTTAAAAGATAATATCCAACATGATGTTTGCCTTTGAGAACCTGATTCATTAGAGAAGGCATTCAGGTTAGCAAGAAAAATGGAAAGCAAAATTATGGCAACAAAGAAGCATACCACTCACAACTATAAGGATGGAAGTGTTGTTGCCCCTACCATTCCACGACCTATAAGGTTGACACCACAACAATTGGAAGAAAAAAAAGCAAAAGAGCTTTGTTACAGTTGTGATAGCAAATACACTAAAGGTCATAAGTGTGTTGAAAAGAAATTATTCTACATGATTGTGAAGAGGAAGAAGAAAAGGAGTAAGAAAGGTCAAAAGAAGAGGATATAGTACAGGAATAAAGCCTAGATAAAGAAGAAATGAATCCGACCATATCTTGTAATGCATTGGCTGGAATTACCACTCCTCAAACCATCAAGATAGAAGGACAAATCAAGAAGAAAAAGGTAATAGCGTTGTTTGATTCAGGAAGTACCCACAATTTTAGTCATTGTAAGATAGCAAAAGAATTGAATTGCTTTCTATATCCAGCACCAGAGTGTCAAGTGATGGTTGCAAATGGAGGAATGATAAATTGCTCTGGAAAGTGCCATAATATCAAGCTATCCATGGGAGAATATGTATTGAAAAGCCCAATGCTTTCCATGCCAATGGGAGGTGCTGATGTGGTACTAGGAGTCCAATGGCTACAATCCTTGGGTACAATACCTTTTAACTTTCAAGAACTTTTCATGAAATTTTATGCGGAAGGAAAGGAAGTTGAATTAAGAGGTATTGCAGGGAAACCGAGAAAGATAATAGGCTCTAATGGTATGACAAAGCTTCTAAAAAAGGAACAACGAGGTGTAATTGCACAATTATATTCGCTAGATGTTTCCACATTGAAATCATCTATTTCTCCAGATCTCCAAAAAGTCTTGGATAATCATTCCAAGGTATTTGAGACTCCCAAAGGTCTCCCACCTATTCATGATCATGATCATGCTATTCATTTGACTACAGGAAGTGTTCCTCCAAACATCAAGTCGTACAGATATCCCTATGCCCAAAAGAGTGAAATTGAACGTATGGTCGCATAAATGCTTGAGTCTGGTATAATTCAACCTAGCCAAAGTTCTTTCTCTGCTCCAGTAGTATTGGTGCACAAGAAGGATGGATCATGGCGCATGTGTCCGGATTATAGGGAGCTCAACAAGCTCACTATTAAAGATAAGTTTCCCATTCCTGTCCTTGATGAATTATTGGATGAATTGCATGGATCAATTTACTTCACCAAGTTAGATCTTCATTCAGGATATCATCAAATCAGAATGAAGACTCAAGACATTCCGAAAAGAGCATTGAGAACTCATGAGGGTCACTATGAGTTTTTGGTTATGCCTTTTGGCCTTACCAATGCATCTTCTACATTTCAAGGTTTGATGAATTCCATTTTCAAACCCTTCCTTAGAAAATTTGTGTTGGTGTTCTTTGATGATATACTAATCTACAGCAAGTCTTGGAAGGATCATGTTGAACACGTTGACAGGGTGCTACAACTATTGGAGGAGAAACAATTATATGCAAAAAGATCCAAATGTTTCTTTGGAGTACAGGAGGTGGAATATCTGGGTCATATTGTATCTCATGAAGGAGTTAAGGTAGACCCTAGCAAAATTAAAGCCATTAAGGAATGGGAAATCCCCACATCCACAAAGCATTTGCGAGGATTTCTCGGGTTGATAGGGTATTATCGCAAGTTTGTTAAGAATTATGGGAAAATAGCAGCACCTCTAACAACATTTTTGAAGAAAGATGCATTTTCATGGACTCCAGAAGCAACAAAGGCCTTCGAATATCTTAAAGAGGCAATGTGCCAAGCACCGGTCTTAGCTACACCAGACTTCACAAAAACCTTTATTGTGGAATGTGATGCTTCCGGAAATGGAATTGGTGTTGTTTTAATGCAAGATGAAAGACCCATTGCTTTCGAAAGTCGTCCAATCAAGGGAAAGTATTTACACAAAGCTATTTATGAGAAGGAAATGTTGGCAATACTACATGCACTTAAAAAATGGCGACACTACCTAATGGGAAGACACTTCAAGGTAAAAACGGATCATGATAGCCTTAAATACTTTTTAGAACAAAGATTATCCTCTGAAGAACAACAAAAATGGGTCACAAAGATGTTGGGTTATGACTTTGAAATCATATACAAAAAAGGGAAGCAAAATGTTGTGGCAGATGCACTCTCAAGAAAGGATGAGGATGTGGAAGCATTGTTGTGCGCCATTTCTATTATCCAACCAGATTGGATAAACGAAGCAAGGGAGGAATGGAAGAATGACGAAGAAGTGTGGGAACTTATTCGAAAGTTACAACAAGATTCCAGTACATCTGATACATTTAGCTAGAAAAATGATTTGTTATGGTACAAAGATCGCTTATACCTCTGTAAGAACTCCCAACTCAAACAAAAGATTCTTCTAGAATTCCACGCTTCTCCCTTAGGAGGGAACTCAGGATTTTTAAAAACTTACCACAGGGTTAAGAAGGAATTTTTTTTGGGATGGCCTTAAATCAGATATTCAAAAGTTTGTGGCGGAATGTTTGGTATGCCAACAAAATAAAGCTAAAACAATTAAGACACCAGGTCTATTACAACCTTTATCCATTCCAAGCCAACATTGGGAGGAGGTTTCAAAGGATTTTATCACAGGTTTACCCAAGTCTGAGGGAAAGAATGTCATCATGGTGGTAGTTGACAGACTTACCAAGTATGCACACTTTTGTGCATTATCACATCCATTTAAAGCCAGTACAGTTTCTACGGAATTTATGGAAACAATTCAAAAGCTACATGGAAACCCAAAGATTATTGTAAGTGACAAAGATCCCATTTTTACAGGAAATTTTTGGACAGAATTATTTTCTTGTCTTGGTACTCAGTTATCTCATAGCTCATCTTATCATCCGCAATCTGATGGGCAAACAGAGATAGTAAACAAATGTTTGGAAGGATATCTTCGTTGCTTTGTATTTGATAAACAGACACAATGGGTCAAATGGTTGCCTCTGGCTGAATGGTGGTATAACACTTCCTTCCATACTGCAACAAAAATGACCCCATTTATGGCACTTTATGGATATCAACCACCATCCATCACATCATATTTAAGAGAAAATTCTAAGGTTCAAGCAGTGGAACATCACATCGAGCATCAACAACAAGTTCTCCAACTCTTAAAGGATAACCTCGTGTTGGCGCAAAATAGAATGAAACAACAGGCAGATCAACATCGCAGTGAAAGAAGTTTTGATGTAGGTGATTGGGTATTCCTACGGCTACAACCATATAAACAAATGTCCCTCAAGCAAGCTAAGAAGGATAACAAATTGTCACCAAAGTATTATGGTTCGTACAAGGTGTTGCAAAAGATTGGTACTATGGCATACAAATTGGAGCTTCCTGTAGCTTCTCGAGTGCACCCAGTTTTCCATGTTTCATGTTTAAAGAAGGTTATAACTGACAAGCTCCCAGTTCAAACAATATTGCCAGAACTTGACGAGGAAGGAAAAATTATATTGGAACCAGAAACAGTCATAGAAACAAAAACTCGACAACTACGAAATCGATCCATTTCAGAGTATCTCATCAAGTGGAAGAACTTATCCACTGAAGATTACACATGGGAGGATGAAAAATTTATACAAAAGCATCTAGAACTACTCAAGCATTGAGGACAACACTTTTTTGAAGGAGAGGGGCATGTTAAGTTCCTATAATACTAGTGATGCCCCCATTAATATTGTAGTTGTATCCCTTATTAATATTGTTGTGCCCCTATTGTCCCCATATTGTTATTACTGTGCCCCATAGAATCTCTCTATTGTTATTTTTGTGCCTTTATATTATTATTGTTAGGTCGGCTTGGTTATATTGTGACCACTTAAACTCCTATATATAGAAAGGAGGTTTTGTCATTTGAATCATCCAAGAATTGTTCATTTGTGTAATGTAAAGGAGGTTTCCCCCTCGAAGAGGTTGAATTCTAAGGCGTTCAACTATCTTTTCTACCTTTTTGTGAGCTGGTTTCATAATAGAGACTAAATTCGAATTTTAATTCAAGGACAAATTAAAATTGGAATATTCTTGTTGCCACATTTCAACATGTTTCAATCATGTTTCAACATTTCAATACAGAAACTTGACTACTATGAGGGAGTGTTTTTTTCTTGCAACTTAAACAAAAACCCATTGCATGTAAATTGGAGCTCAAAAATAGGATGGGTTCATATCCGTAGTGTTAAAAGTATAAGGGAAGGTTGGTTGTAAAAGGATTTTCCCATGATGAGGTGATAAACTTTCATGATATTTTTTCCCTAGTTGTTAATTTAGCATCTATCAAGTTTCTATTATCCATTGGAACAACTTTTCATTTAGAGATGAACATATGGATGTGAAAACAACATTTCTACATGGACATAATGGAGGAGATTTGTATGACATGGCCAAAACCCTATATTATAAAATGTAAAGTGTAATTGGTTTGCAAAATGAAAGTGTGTTTATATGGTCTAAAACAATCTCCCAAATTTTAATTTCAAAAGTTATTTCTTGTAACTACTAGTGGTTTCTACCGTGCATATTTCAAAAATAATATTAAGTGTTTTATGGATTTGTTATGCCTATTCATTGAGTGATTAGGTTGAAAATAATGCAAGAGTTTTTTAACTTGTTACACTACTAAAATTTCTCGATATCCTTTACATTAATGTTTATGCATTGTTTTTTATTGCAAATGTGTTTATTTAGCTCTCTACACATTATTATTTCAATCATTAGTGTAGGAAGTGTATTCTACACCTTTGCTTCCTTTCATTCTTCAAGCTCTTCACTTGGAAAATTAGATGAACTTATTTTCCAACCAAAATTTTATTTTCCTTTTTCTTTTTATGTTGTTAATGTTCCTTTGTCTTCATATGGGATACTTCAAAGATAACAATTACTTGTAGATTCTTTTCATTATCATCTGACTAAGATCTCATAATATCCATATTAATTTTAGCATAGTCTATTCGAATGACGAGATAGTGATTTTTTGAGTAAGCTAATCTTGTAGAAAAGGGACCCCAATTTCAGGAAAAACGAAGTTGAACATGGCCAAATTTTTAGCCATGGTCAACTCTATCCAAGTTCCATGCAAGGAAAATCTTTTCCCTAGTGTTTTTCTCAATTGTAACTTGATCTATATGCTTAGAAAACCATTTATAATTTTGGACTGATTGGAACTTTGACTTGTTGAGTTTCTGAATTTAGATATGGCAGAGAAGCTTGCTACAAAATTGTCCTACTCCATTTTTTATCTTATAGTGCCATCTTGTTCTCTTTCATTGGGGCTACAAATGTCTCAACAATATGAATGTGCTTAGCACACCACCTAATATTTCCTTAGGAATTTGGACTTGTTATAGAGGAATTATTTTTAGTGGGGCATCTACATCCTTGAATATGATCCTGGTCATTTATGTTCCAAGAATCCTATATATGATATGAATCTATTTGCATGTGAGCATATAATCTTATCACTACCATGATGTAATGTAAAAGGCTTTTCAAGGTTCTTACCAAAATCATCAAGCCTATTTTGATTGTGTATTCCATGATTTGGTGCACACATTATAAAGTCAATTGTTGAATTCTATGCACAATCCAAATTTGGATGGCCTATGTATTAAAATTTTGTTTAAAAGAAGTTAATATGATAGTCATCTCTCTATCCCTAGTGGTTTTAATGGAAATAAACCTAAAAGCACCCTAAAAATAATAATGACAACAAGAACATAAAAATGATTTATTTTACCATTGTAGTAACCTAGAAATTGATAATATGTTGTTGAACCAACACCTACCTAGACTCATTATCCTTTATAATTGACTTCTTCATACCCTTCAAGATGTCGTCAATGAAATTATTCATGAAAGAAAATTATCTAAAGGATTTCCACAATTTCAAGATGGAGGAAATTCATTGCCAATCTTTAGGCCTCCCCATGTGGGCTTCACCCCATTAACTAATATCTTATCATGTTCATTCATAAAGGGGGTTTTAAAACTGTGAAAAATAGAGTCAATATATTATAGGTATTGGAGGGGTTGATGTGGGGTGTATGGGGGGTGAGAGGTTTATATATATTGGGGAATATAAAAAGGGGAATTTCATAAAAATAGGGGTTATTTTTATTAGAAATATGAATTGGAAAGGGGGCTCAAGAATAAGATTTTGGGAAGTTTTTATCAATATCTAGCAAGAATAGGGGAATTATTTAATATCCCACAAATACAGACACTATGAAAAAGGTTGACTTAGTGGAGACATTGTGGGCTTCTCCTACTACTCAAGTATATGCAATTCTTAGATGATTGGACCTTGGGAGTCAAATTGGTCATTAAATGATTCTACTAAACTATATCTAGCATACATGATAGGCACCTTAGATTGTTGGATATGCTAAATATAGAACATATTTTTATAAAAAAAATGCTTAAACATATCACATATGTTAATACTAGTGACTCTAACTAAAATCTTCCAAGCTTTGGAGAACCATGGTTCAATGAGGCTCATAGGAAAGTTAGGAAAAGTAGTTCCAAAATAAAATCCTTTGTTTAATGATTGAATAAATAGACCAACCTTTCTTGGATCAAATTCTATATGATGATAATGAAGAAAAGATACTTAATTAACATTATTTGCTTTGATTCCATACATGATTCTACGTATGGTTTTATAATTATAGCCAAAATTATGAATGGAATTACCTTCTTTTCACATATTCTTGAGTTCATTAGGTGTGAATATAGTATCATACTTTTTTGAAAAATGATTCGTAATAACATTGAAGATAGTTACATATATAAGCATCCTTAAATTGGCTATAGGGTCGAGCACTAGATAATTAAGCTAAGTTCAATTTTTGTGCCTCCCTTTAACCTTGACCATCCAATCTCCATGTAAATTAAGACTTATCACTCAAGTCTCCCACCACCACTTAAGTGTAGCACCACTCTCACAAGTGCCCTTACAATTTCCTCATGTTTGCTAACCCATAGTCATTGCCTATTTATGTTCACTAGCTATGAGTTAAAGAGCTATGCTAATATGAATGTTATATTTCTTAAAATACAGTGTGATTCACTTAGAAATAAATCCATCTTCACGATCTTCCAAGAAATGGTTGATGATGGAAAAGTCATGACAACTTCACAACTGACCCATGAACCTTGAAATTAAGAATAGAGGAATCTTGGGGTAATTCTTAGTGAACGTTGCAATTGTTAGTAAACCATCATTTAATAATTTCTAAAAGTGATATGAAACTTCACCAAACTTACTTTATAAATAACCTTAATTGCAATAATATATGCAAGTGGAAAATATACAAACATTAAAATTGTTCAAACATCTAACATAATAGCTACAACATAGTCATTTAATACACTTAAGTGCTACACAAATACATAAACTAAATCAAAACTTAAACTCAACATAATACTCTAATATCATAAACTTAAAAAAATTGCCTAAACAAATAATGTTTCAAAAATTTCTTTTTAAAATAAACAATAATTTTGAAAAAAAAATTAGATATAATTAATTCAATTCTAAAACATATACACTTAAAAAAACCACATAAATATCCATAACGAAAATAGACCGCATTTTAATGTATAATAATAACAAAATAAAATTTAAAAGATAAGTGCTTACATGAAATTTACAATCAATATTATGAAAAAATTTAGACACAATGTGCGCTTAGATACTGGATCATACTTTGTGACCGCAAATTATATATTATAGATGCTTACCAATCAAACACAATTATTTAAAACCGTATATGAGAGAGAAGGTCGCATTTATAAACTATGTGTCGTTTTTCTTATAGAATTGTTTAGTCTATGGGTGGTAAACAGTTCACCGGATTTAAATTATATTTAGGTATTGTTTTTTATATAATAAATAAATGGTAGATTTGTTTGGTATACGTGTGATATATAGTTTATCGGATTTAAATTATTTTTAAATTTGAAAGTTTGTATATCATTTGTAATATTGAGTATTGGATAATTGAGTGGATTGACAAGTTGAACTTATTTTAATGGTAGATTTTAGGATATTTTTAAAATCGGATGGAAAATAGTGAAGTTAAATAATTGACTTTGTCAAATTCCAAGATATTCTTAGTTCAAGGTTGTGGTTTTACTCTTAGTATAGAGGTTTGGTACCCACGAGTCTTGTCTTCCAATTCTGGGCGGGACTATATGGGTATGAGAGCTACTTGGACAAGACTATATATGCCCTAGCCAGGACTTCTTCAATTAAAAAAAAAATATCCAAAACATAAAAAAGTATATAAAGGTGGTGGCCACCCTTTAGAGATAAAATCGATAGAAGGTCAGACACCCTTTAGAGATAAAATTGATAGAAGGTCAGACACCAAAATAAAGCTAGACTACCAACACTGGGAGGTCAGACACCAACATAAAGCTAGACAACCAACAAGTTAGTGGCACCAATGGAGGATGGTAGGCCAGATACATAGGCAGGATCGATAAGCGGATAAATAGAGGGACAACCACTACCAACACTAGGAGGCTGGGAGGTCATGCCTGGTAGCCCTATAGGCTCACTACAGCCAGTGGTAACCTATTGCTTCAGTAAGCTGCCTTGCTCCCTAACCAAATGATGGACAGCCTCTAATGCAGCAGTGAGGTTGAGAGTCATGTCTGCCCCTCAGGTCCACTAGTCCGTAACAACTAGTGGTACCATTCGCTTGAGGCAAGCAGAGAATCACCTTGGCTCCCTAACACAGTGCCTGAAAAGTACAACCGCAATATTGAAGTCATACACCAACCACTATATTGAAGTCAGACACCAACATAAAGGGACAACCACTCTATTGAAGTCAGACACCAACATAAAGAGACAACCACTACCAACACTAGGAGGCTGGGAAGTCATGCCTAGTAAAATATAATTAGTTAAATTGTTTCAAATAATTAAATTACAACTTAAAATTACTTTCAAATAAAAATATATATATACCATCCACCACAACATTAAACACTAAATAACCTTAAAATACCACCGTAACCACATTAAACACTAAATAATCAAATAAACAAAAACAAGCCTATAGTACAACTGGGTATTTTATGTAAGTTACAGTTAACTATTAAATTAAAATTAAAAACATAAACTAATACTGTTTTATTGAGAGAAAAAAACAGACTATGATTCTATTATAATAAATAAATAAATACCCCCATTCATCTCAATATCTAACCAGTTAAGATATTTCTAATCAGATTATAAATTAAAATAAATCTAATTTCAGTAAATCTTCTCATAGAACTGTAATCAACATCTGAGCAAATCCAGTGTTACCTACCTGAAATTGCCCTTCAGACTTTGAAAGTTGTTGCAGCCTTTTCATTTTAGTTCGATATTCAACGAGCTTCGAGAACTGTTGAGACAGCTCAATCTTTTCGGCGCTCTCAGGAATCCCATCAATGGCTTCTCTGAGAGCCTCAGTTGGAACGAACCTCCATCCGTCCGAATTTCGATTCTGCATCTCTTCGAAAAAATGAAGGGCCGGCCATAAATCCTTGGGCTTCGCCTCGATCATGTCTCCGATATAGGCTTGAATCTGCGTGAGAAAAGCCGACCCCAGAAACACACCATATATTTTATTGGTTTCATACCTTTCTGTGCTGGATCTTATACCCTCCTGGGTCACAAGTTGGGCTAATTTTATGACACTTTCAGACGACAGAGAACGGTTATCTGCTATCTGCCTCAGAACATGCATCCCTTCAGGGGAACTGAGATAAGTAATGAGATGGGTTGCAGGAATTGTAACCTGACTTTCCAACCATCTCTCGATTTCTGCTGCAGATCGAAATCCAAGCCTGGAGAAACGATTTCCATGTGAAGGTCCAGAAATGCCTGAGGAATTCCTACCTGAAGGTGCAGGGGGGTTTCTGTTGTTGCCTCGGCCCCTTGGATGACGATTGCGTGGATACCCTCTCTGAGACATGGAAATTCCCCTGGAATTGACTCTCTAGGATTTTACAGAGCCGAATCTATCCCTCAATTCAATTGAGAATTTCTAAAAAGCTGCACATTCTGATAAACTGTTTCTCCTCCCTGATTAGTTTAAATTTATAACAGAACACAGACCAACAGTATTGTGTAGTCTGTATTGCTGCTTGAATAGCTTATGAAAGCAGGTCTCACTCAAGCCTGGCCCCTTACAGCTGTGAGTACGGGTGGGACAACATTTAAAGGGTAGAGTACTAAGTTTGTCTCAGACGGTTTGGAAAAATATTATTTGTTTTGGGATTAGAAAAAGCTAAAAAAACCTCATGCACACTCACAGTAATGAGTGTGACAAATTTAAAAGGCTTAAGATAAACTATGTTGCTGCTTGAGCAGTTTATAAAAGCATGGTAAGGACAGGGTTTATCTAAAATGGTTTGGTTTGGAAAATCCCATTTGCTTTGAGAAGAGGAAGGGAAAATACTCATGTTAATGTTGGTTTAGTTGTGAGACAAATTTAAAGATGCAGTATATAATTTATTTATTTATTTTTAGTATTAGGTAAATAATTTATAAATAAATATTTTAAAATTGTTTTATCAATAATATTTTAAAGGAGATGGTTGGGTTGGAATCTTTTAATTTTTGAAAAAAAAGGATAAAGTGTATAGCATCAGCATAATAATAGTGGCTCTAAAACAAATCGATAAGAACTTTTTTTGAAGGGGCATTACAAGGGGAATAATAATTTTATTGTGGGGAATTATTCTATTCTTTAAAGATAATCATTATTAGTTTAAAGTATGATTTGGAGAAGGGTCAAATAATTATGTAAAATGGATGGTGCTAAAAATAATATTGTTGTTGACAAAGGTAAAGGATTTAATAATTTACAAGTGTTTGTTGATTCTTACATTATTATCATATGAATAAAAAATGAACAAAAATGTTAAAATGTGTTTCTAAGTTATCTTGGAAGAGGCCAAAAGTTTGGGAGTTTTTTTTCAAGAAGCTAATGGTTTGAGAGTGTTTCTTAACCATCTTGTTCTTTAGCCTATACACACTAGAGAAATATGTCAAATAATTATGTAGAATTGATAGCACTAAAAATAATATTGTTCTTGAAAAATGTAAAAGGATCTAATAATTTTTAAGTGTTTGTTGATTCTTACATTGTTATCATATGAATAAAAAATAAACAAAAATGTTAAAATGTGTTTCTAGGTTCTCTTTGAAGAGGTCAAAAGTTTGTGAGTTTTTTTCAAGAAGTTAATGGTTTGAGAGTGTTTCTTAACCATCTTGTTTTTTAGCCTATACACACTATAGAAATATGAGCATGGTGGTTTATTTAAAGTTAAAATTCAGATGCAACGTAGTACTGGGATAATAACATAAAATAAATGCAACTTACTACTTGGATAATAACATAAAATAAATGCAACTTAGTACTTGGATAATAACATAAAATAGAGATGCGGTCATTTTGGGATATTATCACTTCTTTCTTGAAGTCATGTTGTGAGTTATTTTCTTCCTTCTAACTTTTTAATCAAAATTTAATCTTTTTTTGTTATGATTATACTAATCGTTTTGAAGTCATGGTGTGAGTTATTTTATTGCCAAAGATTAAAGTCATATCTACAATTTTAATCAAAATTTAATCTTTTAGTCGTTATGATTATACTAATCGTTTTGAAGTCGTATGAGTTATTTTATTTCTAGAGATTAAAGTCATATCTACAATATAAAATGATATCCATTTTGTAAATGAGTAAGTGAAAAAATTATCTTTATGTATTAGCTTAAATGAGCTTGAGAAAGAGTAACTCCACTTATAAATATTTCTCTTTTTTTTTTTTAACTTTGAAATGTTGTATAATAAAATATATTTAAAAAAACATATGAAAAATATAATATAATTTTGCAAATTTAAAAAAATAATAATAAAAGTAAAATACTCATTTAATTTTGAGTTAAATAGAATTAAAAATCTACAAATAACATAGTTTAAAGTTGTGGTCCCAAATCTACTGGAGCAATGTTTGTCTACTAAATTTACAAGAAAGAAGAGAATTGAACCAATAATCTCTCAATAGAAAAAATGCTTTAACAACAAAGACTCCATCAACTAAACTAACACTCAAAATTCACACCAAAAAAATATGGAGTCGTCTACCAAGGCGGATAAATTGCCCGAACGGCCAAAAGTGGCCTAAATCCGGGCAAAAAAAAATTCAAAAAATCTTGTAGAGGCAGTGTTTGAATCATGTTTTTTATGGTGGAAATGGATTCAGCACCATCAAAAATGTCTAGGACACCTAAAATTTTGAATTTTAACAACTATAACTTGGATTTACAAAAATACTTGCCAGATTTTCTCTAAATATGACTGGAATTTCCATAACTTTCCAAGCAATTCCTCGGACTAATTATACTACGGCAAAAAATATTAATAAAAATAAAATATTTTAAACAATATTATTTTATTTAAATTTAATATTTAAATAATAATTAACTTACATCCTTCCTCTCTTGTTTCCGCACTGCTGGAAAGTTATTCGTTGCTTCCTTCCTATCTGTTTCCGCAATGCAGGAAAGTTATCCGTTGCTTCTCTGTGAAGAACATGAGCGCATAAGATGGTGGTTTCCGTACCTTGCTTTTACGACACGGATTCTACGTGATTTTGACGGCGCAAAGTTTTCTATGCCCAACTCCGTGGAAGTCTCCTTTCATGGATAGTTTTTTAGTTGCTTTTTAAATTTTGTTTCCCTGTGTGATAAAGTTATATAAAAAAATTTAGGAAATCCAAATTTCGTACGATGATTCTTTAAAATATATTAAATTAAATTATATAAAAATTGTGAATATCTCATTATAATAATGGAAATCTAGGTCTATTATTTTTAAATAAATGATGGAATGTATACACATAATAAGATGGGTTCTTAGTAAATGTATAAATATGTTAGCATAAATTTTTAGTTTACAGTTTAATGTTGGGACTTTGTTAATAAATAAATAAATAGATAGGTATGTAAATGAAATAAATATATTTATATAAAATTGCAGTAGGTTTGTTGTGAAGTGAAACTTATGTAAATATTAGTATTCTGATATAATATGCAATGATAAAAATGTTTATATAGATTAATAGAAAAGAGAGTCTCTTATTACCAAGTGTTAGGATTACATTTTATATCTTTTACATTATGTGTCTTAAATGAAGTCATTTATTCTAGTTGAATTACTAAATTAATCATTAAATGCATGTAAAAATAAATTAAATTACACTTAAATAAAATAATTTATTTGGGAAATTTTGGTTATCAAGTGCAAGGGGTAAGCTTCTAAGGGATGACTTATGCTATGTTTAGTTAATATCAATATTGTTTATTCGCGTTTATGAATTTCACTCTTATTAGTGTTAAATGGATTAATTAGAAACATGAGAAATTGTTCATAATGGAGCTAATATTCATGGGATGTGGGTTATATATTAATAGTATATAATCTCAAAATGTACTTTATATGTTGGACTTTGAGTACCTTTCAATACTTCAAAAAATTGTGAAGAGATCTCTATTTGAATAGCACAAAAGGCACAATGCTTGTTGAGGTCTTGCAAATGAGGTAGCAAGTTAACTAGGCTTGACTGTGTGAAAAGCTCCATAGTTAAGGTAACCTCCTAGAAATTCCTAGTTATAGGATGACTTGATGATTGTTTATATGCAGTTCACTTTGTTGGTGTCAATCTCACTTCTTCACCTTGAGAACATCACTTGATGCAATGATTGTTAAATGGACTATTCAAAATCATGAAAAATTGGTTAATTGCTACTAATACTTATAAAAGGTATAATTTAACTTATAAACGGAATGACATTTTTCTTCAGAGTATTTTCTGGTTAATTTTAATCAAAATCCGACATATTTTTAACAATTTGAGTTTAAGTTGTTTAATTTGTAGAATTTGAGTGTCCTCCGGTTTTTAAGGATGTTGAATCCATATATGCATTCAAAAATGTATTATAAACAACAAAAAAAATCGTAATGGGTGAAAAGGCCAGGGCATTTCATATATAGGTTAGGCTACTCCGTTATAAAATATAAATTATAAATTAATGTCTTACCCTATACTAATAATCTCAAAAATAATATTTCATTACCAAAACCCCTAATACAAAAATCTAATTATTTGTAATTCATAATATTATAATGTAATTAGCATTATATAAAAAAATTATAAAATTGTTCTTTTACATTAAAATTATAATGTAATTAGCCTTATATAAAAAATTATAAAATTGTTTTAGTGTTTTGGCATGTTTACATTGAAGAGTGTATGGAGTTCTAGATTGAGAGTTTTCTTTCCATTTATAAAATTATTAAACATTTTTATAATTAAATATAATCGTATCATTTAAAACGAGATTTATAAATTTTATCAATATTCAATTCATGAAATGCAAATATGTCATAAATGTAATTTCATCTCAAATGAGAAAAATTATAATTTGTAATTTAAATAATTTATGTTACATAAATTAACATTTTTTATTACTTTTTAAGACAAAACCTCATTAAAATAATTATTATGTTCTAAATTATTTTATAAATATATATTTATTTTTTATTTTATTTTGAAAATCTAACTATCTACTATTTATTTAAATTTTTATTTATTTTAATTTTATAAATTTAAAAAAATTAATTTTAAATAATTAATATATATAGATATAAAATCAATTATAAAATTATTATAAAATAATAAAGTTGATAGTTAATGTTTTAACTTTAACTATTATCAAATATTTTAAAAAGAACAGTTTTAGTGCTTGGCACACAATTGAATACAATATACAGATTACATTTTAATATTGATCACTTTCTCTATTATAAAATAAATTTCATATCATGTTTTCTTTATATAATTAATTTAAATATTTTAAATTTAATAAAAAATAACATTAATCTTTTAAAATATTTGTTTTGATGTATACTTTATTTAATACTCTCATCAATTTAAATAGAATAATTAATACTAAATATTTTTTATATTATTTTTAAAATAATATTTTATTATTTTATTATTATTTTATTTTCATACCATTAATTTTCATTTTTCCACTTCATTTCTTTATCAACTTTTCCTTATATTTCTTCTTTATTTACTTAAGGAAAAAATATGGAAACTACTTTGATTAACTCGATCCACCTAATTATTTATACCACTTGTCGACTTCCCATGACACTTTTGATGTATAGACCTAATAATAGACAGAAAGGAGCATACCTGCTCTCGTTGACCAGAGGCTCTCAATTATTTATAAATCCCATATTGCTGACCAATTTTGTAGTAAAAGACTTTTAGTTTCACGATCTTATAAAGATAGGATTGATCTTACCGATTAATTAATTATGTGTAATATTAATTTTTTAAAAAAATATATGAATTTTAATTAAATCTATTATATAAAAAATAACTATAATTATATATAATCATTAATTAATTTTAATTTGTATTACACGTTTTTATTTTATTGTAATTTGTTTTCTAATTATTTTAATACTTAAATTATATAACAAATATTATATTTATTTATATATATATATAAAATCAGTTGTTGCAATGGCCTCTTACATGGCTTAATATTTTTTCCAAATTTTAATCTACACTGACCACCCAATTTTCTATCTGGTCTGGAAAAGAATATTTTAAATTATTATTGTTTTAAATGTATTTAAAATATTTAAAGAATAATTAACTTTCATCTTTCCCATCCGTTCCTGTACTAAACAAAAGTTATTCGTTTCTTCGTTGTGAAGCGACTCTATATACGGGACCATAAGATGGTGTCATAGGCTCGCATGGCAGAACTAAATATTTTATTATTAAGTGTTAATGTTAGATTTTATTTTTTCGGCATTATGTGTTTTTTAAAATGAAGTTATTTATTTTATTTGTATTTTAAAATCAAAAGTATTTATGAGGTATAAATTAATTAGTTTGTGTGGGGTTTAGTTATTATTAAGTCATAGGTTTAATTATGGGGAGCGTTGAGGATGAGGGTCATTTTTGGGGAAATTAAACTATTTTAAGAGGCGTTCAAGCTTGATCGAGCTTCACACAATCCTAGTGACAGTATCCTACTAGTGGGGAAATCATTCTTCCATCCAACATTGGGGCTTGGCCTGGCATAAGTACAACCTAAGTGTAAAAGTCTCATATTCCTCCTTATCATAAGTAATGTTAGTCATGATTCCCTTTAATCCAATCATTCTTCCATCCAACATTGGGGCCTGGCCTGGCCTAAGTACAACCTAAGTGTAAAAGTCTCATATTCCTCCTTATCATAAGTAATGTTAGTCATGATTCCCTTTAATCCATTCACCGCCATTCATTCCATTAATTCTATCATTCTCATGTTCATGCTTTAAATTGCTCATGCATTATTCTCCATTAGTAACCGTGAACCAACATGAAAATTGACCAAATCAATATTATGAAGCTAAAATTGGAAACCTTGAACAAAAGATATAGGGGTATAGATAAACATAGAGGTTTGGCTAATGAGGAATCCATAATCCATTATGTAGTTGTTACTCTTAAGGTGTTTAAGAACCAATTATTATTCTTACAAGTGATTCCTAGAAAGTAAAGTATATATTTGATTGAACTCTTTCTACCACATTAAAAAACACTAATGGGAAGAATATCCCCTAGGAACTATTGATTAAAGAATAAGAATATCTTCCTTGTGCTGTGTGAAACGTTGTAAGAAAGTGTTATGGTTCCTTGATAGTTAGATGAGATGCCTTGAATGCTCTAAAATAAGCACATTAATTGAGCATGAGAAAACACAGGTACCCTATTTTGGGGTGACATTTAAACTAAATACTTATAATTGAGTGGAAAAATACACATATACAATAAATTTCTTGAAATAACTTTTACTTGAAAAATAAGTCACTACCATTATTTAAAAATATACAAAGCTATTATTAATTTATGTTATGGAAATTTGTATATTTGCTTAAATCTATTCATAAACCTTGATTGCTACAAATTCTTATGAATCCATACTCATTTAATTTTAATTGTCACAAATGCAAGCATTTTATTTAATGTTGATCCTTCTCAAAAGGTTGAAGGCAAACTTATATAGTTGGTATGGTGTATTGTGGAGATATAACCTCTAAAAGTTAGAATTTACAAACCCTATACAATGACTACCTGCCCCATTGCTAAGAAGGGTCTAGCGCGAAAACATACAAGTGAAAAGAAAAAAATGACATTTATATAGCAAGCTTTGAGTGTCTATATACAAAACATTGTAATTATATTGCTTACAATAAAATGTTTTGAGTAATGTGTTTTTCATGTAAGAAGTTTGTCAATATGAATACGTATCAAATGTTTGTTAAGATTCTCGAGAAGGAACAAATAAGTGTTGTAGTTCTATGTATGACATATTGACTTATTGTATACGTACAAACCATTGATTTATAAACAATTAGGTGAATTGTAAACAATAGTAGTGGTGGTATAATGATCAGATAGGTTGAAATATTAATGAAAATGGTGAGGATTAAATAAATATAAATTTTATAATTATTAATAAAAATGCTAATGATACTAAATTTTTAGGGATTAGGAAATATTGTAAATATGAAAATAAGAAGATAAAGAGACATTGGAATATGAATTCCAAGAGTTTTTCTCTATATACAATGACTTTTTCTAATAGAAATTAATTAATTTTGTAGAGTTACCAATACTTTGTCTTACATGGTATCAGAGCATAGTTCCCATTTTAGCATTTCTCTGCTGCCATTTTCTTTGCACCCGCTCAAACATGTCTCTGCAAACCAACAGAAGTTGTGCGCTCATTTCCATTAAAATATTATATTTGCACTATTATTCTCTGCGTTGAACAATATTTGCTTTTAAACAGTGATACACAGTGCGTACGATGGTCCCTTGGATGAATGCATTGCATATTGAATAGTGACTTTAACCCTGGATTATATGTGCGTTGCATTGAGTTATGTGTTGTTTCTCTATGCTCTTAACATACATTGGTCAAGGAATACAAAGTGTTGAAGCATTGATTGCGAATGGAGCATCATTTATTGGGAATGGAGTGTTGAATTTCTCGTAAAACTTCTTGTACCTGCGTTAAATAGAATTGATGCTTATATCAAGTGCGTTGGTATATAATTGAGGCAGGTGTTGGTTCGTTGATTACGTTGTGAATGTGTTGCTCTATGTTGAAGTTTGTGCCTATTATATGTTGCTTGATGTTATATGTCATGCATTGGTGTTGGTTCATGCTCTTTGATGTTATTTGTATTTGTCTTTGTTGCTCATGGTAGGTATGTCATATGCATTGGCATTGGTATGTCGAAGCATATTTGTGCGTTGAACAATCTGTCAATGTATTGAAACTCTCATACTATATGTGTTGGTTTGTGCTTACTATATGATTTGTTGGTTTCTATTCATATGCATTGGTTATTTGCACATTTTGTATTGAAGTATTGGGATCTGCACATATTATATTAAATAAGTTTGTAATAGAAGGGTATCAAGAATGTTGTTCAAATAATTACAAAAACAAAATGGAAGAGAGTAAGGTTTTGATTGCTTTGGAAATTGAAAGCTCTTTGAAACCATTACCATTCACAAGAATTGTCAGCAAATATTTCTTTTTTTCAAATGCATTCACTCATCTCCATAGTTGGAATAGTTCTCTCTAGCAAAGAGAACTACCATGAATGGTCCAGAAAGATAAATCATACCCTCATTTTCAATGAACTTTGGAAAGGTGTTTGTGAAGGAGAAGGTGGCAATCCTCTTGAAAATCCCACATCAGAGAAAGAGCTCACCACACGGGAGAACAATATCAACAAGGCCTATGCCTTGATTGTTACATTAGTAAATGAAGAGGTGAGTCATCAGATTGCACCATTCACAAATGCTTTTAGTGCTTTAAAGAAGCTAAAATACTTATATGACACACTCAGAGCTTGAAGTAGTCCAATTAATGATCAAACTCTTCAATCTAGAATTGAAAAATGATGATCCCCTTACCCCACCCTCTGAAATCAGAGCTATTATACATTATGTAGAAGCCACCAGTGTTAAAATGGATGTTCATCTCATATCTTTCGCCAAGGCATTATATCCTACTTATTCTTTTTATCTTGAATCATTACACGCCAACGGTAAACTAAAGGCGATTTCCTTTGAATCTCTTATGGAGAAGTTTGCAGAAAGAGAGAGATTTTGGGAAGAAGAAGGCAGTTGCTCAGTCTTCTAAAGAATTTGTGTGTCTTGCATAGAAAGAGAAGGATCATGCATAAGATTCTTCTAGAGGAAGATGTCTAGTCAATTTAATGTCTTAAATTGCTCTACATAAATTATCAATCCCGGTATCGTAAACTGATGAAGTGTGGTGCACCATATGTGCTTAGTTAACCTTTTTCTTACTTCGTTGTTTTATAGATTTTATTTTGTCTTGGAGTTTTGTTTTTGTTGGTTTCCTAAAGTGTCTAATGCAAATGGAAATCCTATTCTAAGGTCTTAAGAATACTTTTAAAGGACAAGTATGGATAGAGATTTCAAGACAAGGCCTATGTCCCTAATGGTAACTTCCAAAACTTAGCACTTCAAAAGATCTCAAAACATGTTATTGATGGAATTAGTACTTAAACAAAAGTGTAAATATGCAGCTACTTTAATCAAAATAGAATGCAACAACCAATCAATGAGCTAGTGACTATGAAACCCAGTATCCTTGCTGCTGTATAAAAAGAAAACTGAACTTAAAGCAATTCAAAAACTGTAAGCAAAGTAAACTAAATCATATTACATCAACCCATATTCTGACCCCTCACCTTTTGATTCACTCTGGCTATAGGAGGCAATCATAAACAAATTGAGTAATCTGATATCTAAATTGCATAAAATGAAATTGCGTAAAATGAAACTAAGATTAAACTACTCATTCATACTTCAATCCCTGAAAATGACATAAGTAATCTAATCACTAACTTGCAGGAAAGTAAACTAAATCATACTACATCAAATAATATTCTGATTCCTCACTATTTGAGTCGCTTGGCTATAGGAAGGTAATCATAAATGGAGTAATATGATATCTAAATTGCATGAAAGTAAATGAGCAAAACAAAACTGAAATAAATAACAATGCTGGAATTAGAACTCATAAAATAAATCAGCAGAAGGACAAGATGATTCCATCATGTCATTAGTCATTAAAAAGCTATGTGCATTACTAATCTACAATCAACCGGTTGAACACACTTGCATGAATGAAAAATCTAATCTATCAAACTTGAAAGCAATCAAATGACATAATGAAATCAAAGCAAAATTTACAAAATGAAATCTACTCTACCTTACATTCTAATATGCTCCATGACATCTATTTCACATCTCCTTCCATGTTGAGAACATCAAAGCTTTATTCAAATTCTTCAAAATTACAAAGTACAACAAAGCTCTCCAAAGCTTTCAAAAACCATCAAGGAAGAACTACAAACTCCAAGCTAAAGAACTCACAAGCTAAAGACTAACAAGCTCCAAACTCTAAGCTAACAAATGAAGGAGAGAGATCTCCTATTTATACAAAAAGATGAGAAGCCATCTCATTAATGAGAGTCCATGAATCTCTCCCTCTACCTCTAGAGTCCTAATCAAAATAGGAACTGATAAGACACATGTCTTCTTAGAGTTACAATACAATTAGGAGATGTGACACATATCCTCATGATCCCATGATTCTTTCCACTCAAATTCGAATTTGGCCTTAGAGTGCCACATAAGGGTCTTCTAGAAGCCTCCTTTCAACCTACACATGTCAACAATCTCAACCCATTTGTTAGGTATAAGCATATGCACATTATTTTCTATTTTTTAACCACAAATTCACTTAAAAGGCTTAGAATTAATAAAGATTGGAAAAACATAAATGTGGCCCAATGATAATGAAAGTGGGATGAATGTGGTGACATAGTAGTGAAATGGAGGTGAAATGGAGGTGATATAATGGACATAATAGTGAAAGTGTAATGGAAATGAATGACATTTTCAAGACTCAACAGAAGAGGTGGCAGAAGAGGACGTGGAAAGAAGAATAACAAAGGCAAGGGGGGGGAACATTACCAAGGAGGAATACCTAATATGCATTGTATATGTTGCAACATAAATGGACATGATGCTTCCACATGCAAGCTCTCTTGGGACAAAATCAAACAAGAAAGAGATGAAGAGAAAGGAAAATCACCAGACCCAAGAAAAGGTAAAACACATAAATCTGCTAATTATATTGTGGCATATTGCAATATTGGAGTAACTAAAGACTTTTTTAATGCCTCACTTGCTTCGTTGAAAGATGCATGGTAGCTTGATCTAGGAGCAACCTACCACATGACCTTTCAAAAGGATTTATTTGAAGGTTTCAACGACAATGTAGATGGAGTAGTCCACTTTGCAGACAATTTAAAACTCAAGCCATCCAGACTTAGCACCGTCAAGGCTCAAACTACCTGGTCTGCACTACTTTCTTCTACATGACGTTCTCTACCTACTAGAGTTGTGGAGAAACTTTTTGTCTTTGGTTCACATATTCCAGCAAGGGCACTCCATTCACATGTTTGATGGCAAAGTTGAGGTGACAAAATCATCAGACAACTCACTTGTTAGGACTAGGATAGAAGACGAAAGACTCTTGAAGCTGCAAGGAACCTCTGCTCATGCACAAAACTTTGCACACAGTTCTCAGTATGATGAAGGTACACTACCATCCAGTCTCTTATGACATGCTAGATTTGGACATCTGAACTATAGCAATCTTCTTTTATTGAAGATAAATGGTGTTATTGGTTTGCCAACCATTCCTAGGAAACTTAAGCAATGTGATGATTGTATCTTAGGAAAACATAACAATTAGTCATTTCATGATTCTCATTCTAGAGCACATAAAAAGCTTGAACTGATTCATTCTGACTTGTGTGGCCCTATACTTGTACCTTCTGCAAATGGAAATAAATACATGATGAATTTTATTAATGACTACCCAGAATGTGTTGGGTATATCTATTGAAGAACAAATTTGAAGCTTTTGAAACTTTCAAAAACTTTCATGCATGGATTGAAAATAATACACAACCTCATAGTGGCTATATTCGTACTGATAATGGAAAAGAATACACTTCAAATGAATTTGAAAACTATCTTCCCCGACATGGGATTCAACATCAAACAAATGTGCCTTATAATCCCCAACAAAATGGTGTATCTGAAAGAATGAACATGACAATCTTAAATATGGTACATTCAGTGATGTTTTTCAAAAATGTTACATTGATCTTCTAGGCTGATGTAGTTCTCTGTGTTGTTTATATTAAAAATATATGTCAATCCCATGCTCTAAAAAACAAGACTCCCTATGAAATGTGGTATGACCCCCATTCCTTCGATGAGGCATCTCAGGGTTTTTGGTTCCACTCGTTGTGCCTTGATTCCTAAGGAACATAGAAACAAACTTGGTTCAAGGAGTCGAAAATATATCTTCTTGGGGTACTCAGATATCTCCAAAGCATATCGTCTCTAAGATGAAGTAAATACAAAGTTTATACTGTCTAGAGATGTATTTTTTCTTGAATCTTCCAAGACTAACAATGTTGTTGAGCGACTACTTGATCGCTTAGACAGATTTAGGCATGCAAAATATTTTCAAGAATTTGATAATGAGATTCCATATCTTGAAGGGGGGATCCCTATCATGGATTACTTTGTGGAATCTCCTTCTAAAGCATTCTCTCCCCCTCATGAAGCTCCAACCATTGATTAAGAAGACACTTTGAGTGATGTGATTGACAGAATTGGAAGGCTAAATCTTGATTCAACCTCATCTTAGTCAAATGAACATCCTTGGCCATCTCAGAAAGGTCTTCCAAAATGGCTCACTAAGATACTTGAAACTATTGAGGTTGGAAAGGCAAAAATGAGAATTTCTACTAGACATAATGGAGGTGATGTAGAAGATTCTAATTCAACTGTTGATATGGATGCTTCTTATGATTGTGAATTAAATTTGTCAACCAACTTCCTTTAAATAAGTTGCTTCTCATGATGAATGGAAAGAATCAATGCAGAAAGAGTATGATGCTCTTATAAAGAATGGAACCTGGAAGTTGGTGGAACCTCCATTTGGAACAAAACTGATTCGTTGCAAGTGGGTCTTCAAGAACAAGTATAAAGAAAATGGCTCACTTGAAAATCATAAAGCAAGGCTCGTGGAAAAAGGTTTTTCACAAAAAGAAGGGGTCAATTATGAGGAGACTTTTTCCCCCACAAAAAAATGGGCTACCATCTAGACTCTCTTTTCCTTGGTAGCTCAGAATGGATGGAAAGTCCATCAAATGGATATAAAAACCTCCTTGAATGGAGATCTGAAAGAAAATGTTTTTATGTCTCAACCAGAAGGATTTGTTGTGAAGGGATAGGATAAAAAGGTATATAAGCTTATTAAATCCTTGTATGGCCTCAAACAAGCACCATGAGCCTAGTACGAAAAATTGGTTGAGCATCTCCTAAAACTAAATTTCAAACACTATGATCTTGATGATGCAACATTATTTGTCAAGAAAGTTGGACAAATTGTTGTATATCTTGTGGTATATGTAGATGATCTATTGATGACAGGGAACAATCAAAATTATATTGCATCCATAAATAATGAATTAAAGAAAGGTTTTGAGATGACATATTTGGGATATGTTCACTACTATCTGGGTATTGAGGTAACCAAATAGCAGAAGTTTATATTCCTCTCTCAAAATAAGTACATTGGAGATTTTTTGAACAAATTTGGCATGGTTGAATGCAATCCTTTGACCACTCCAATGGAACAAAATTTAAAGCTCACATCCAAATAAGGAAATGAATTTGAGGATGCAACAAAGTATAGACAACTCGTAGCAAGTCTTAACTACCTCATTACTACCAGTCCAAGCATTTCATTTGTTGTTGGAATCCTTTCCAGATTTATGAAAAACCTTTTGAGGGTCATGAGTCTGTTGCAAAAACAGTTCTAAGGTACTTGAAGGGAACTCAAGACTTTGGACTCAAGTATAGACAGGTGGATGACTTCAGCTTGATTGAATACTCTAATTCAGATTTTGATGGAGATAAAGAAAATGGAGTATCTACTTTAGGTTCTCTTATGAGTCTAGGATCAGGAGTTATCGCCTAGAAGTCATGCAAACAATTAGTTCTAGCAGATTCCACAACAAAGGTAGAATATGTGGCAGTTGTAGAAGCAACAAAGGAAATTGCGTGGCTCGGGAAAATTCTTGAATATTTGCATGAGAAACAAGTGCATTCTACTCCTCTTTTGATTGACAATACTTATGCAATAAAATTGGTCAAGAACCCAAAGTCCCATGATCGAACCAAGCATATCAATACAAAGTATCATTTGATTTGATATCATGTTGAGGCCAAGACTATTCACCTACACCATTGTTCCACAAATGAGAAGATTGCAAACATCTTCACCAAAGCACTTGGAAGAGAAAAGTTTAAAAGATTCAAAATGATGCTTGGACTCACCAACATCCCTTCAGATTAAAGGGGGGGACATGTTGACGCCTAATCTTTAGGGATTGAAAAATATTGTAAAGATAAAAATAAGAAGACGAAGAGACATTGGAATATGAATTCCAAGAGTCTCACTCTCCAATGTATATTAATGACTCTTCGTAAGAGAAATTAATCCGAGTTACCAATACCGGGTCTGACAGTAACTAAATATTAAATAAGATAATATTTTGATATATTTAATTTTCATTTATAAAAATAAATATTCAATTGTTATTATTAGTTCAAAGTAAACATTATAGTATTGATTTTGTATTAATTATGTTGTCATAAATATTCATTTATTTGTTTATGTAAAACATTAGATAAAATTGTTTTGTTATATATTAACATTTTATTTTTGTAACATTTATAGAATTGAAGTTTAGTGTAGAACTAAATTGAAAATTAAAAATTCAAAAAATTCAAAAAAAAACTTAAAAAGTCAAAATTAAAAAGCAATAAATTGAAATAGAAAAAGTACGAAAAAAAATTGAACATTCGGAAAAGCTAAAGATTGTTTAATTTATTTTTTTTATACTTGAAACTCCTAATCTTGTGAAGATTTTTTAACAAATATAAATATAATAATAACACATATTAAAAAAAAATCAATTGGAAGATCTAGAAAGAAAAGTGATCTAGATGCACGTAGAGCAATACAAACAACAGTGGTTTCATCAACTACTAAAGAAATTTGTTTGATAAAATCTATGGAAAAATCATTAGGGACCTCATGGAAAACATTGCATAGGCATACGAAAAATCAATTGAAAATAGAGTGCAAATGATGAGCTTGCTTGCTGGACAGTTATTTGTAGGCAACCATACAAAGAGAGACTTGGAGAAAATGTGAAAAAAATGATATATGAATATTGGATAAAAAATTCATGTATTTCACCAAAAGAAAGGGATGTGATGCAACGAAGAATAACACGGAATCAATATGAAGAACATGCAAAGCATATCTTGGACACCACTTAGATAGAGTTGTTCAATAAGTTCAAAGAAGAGAATCATGGAATTAATGCCTCAATTAGTACTTTTGTGCAACAAAATCCATGGTATGTTAAACCTATCACTGTACGTGACACTTTTTGTTGTCGTTATCATGTGGAATTTCAATTATATTGTGACACCTTCCTTAATTTTGGTAAAACATTTTGGAAAAAATCACCTCCTCCTTCCACTATCCATGATTTCATATCCCAAATTTTGTGGAAGAGAAAATCATGAATCATTTTAACAAAAGAAATGTGTTGGTGGTAAAAAATGTGATCATTGTGGAAATTTGACTTTGTTTCACGACAAAAATCCTATTGATATGAATGAGCAACCATTGTCCAACATAAAAGTGGAATGGAAGAGATATGAATATATCCATACATCGATTGGTTCAAGTAGTAGTACAAGTGCTAGAAGTATTGATTTACAAGAAGAAGAAATTTCTGTGATAGAGTTTTTGAAGAAGTTTGAGACAAAAATTTATAAATACACCAAGCATTCTCATAGAGTTCGATGGCAAGACCCACAATTCAAAAAACACTGTGATTTTTTTCCACTAGGGACCATTTTGTCGATAGTTGATTTTGCATAAAATTACACATTTGTTGCACAAAATGAAATACCGAGTGAATATTATCATTTTGACCAGGTCTCTACGCTTGTCCATGTTTTATAGAGACATGCTGAACAAAACTTTGATCGTATAGAAAGCACCAGTGAGAATCGATATGTTATTAAAGAATATCATTTTTATATCAGTGATGATTGTACACATGATACACATTTTGTACAAAACATTGCTTTGATAAGATTTATGACTCATTGAAAGGTCATGGAATAAAATTCAATGAACATTGGATATGGTCAGATGGATGTGCATGTCAATTCAAATATTAACGATCATTCTTTTGGTTGTGTAGTCTTCATATGAAAACCAACATTAAACATTGCTGGAATTTCTTTGAGACTCGTCATGGAAAAGGAGAACATGATGGCACATGGGCATGTATAAAACGAGCACTTCGAAGATACCAAATGGACCACTCTACAAACTGACTTGTCTCAGTTGAACAATTTGTTCAATGGTGCATTGTTGCACTAATACATGAGACTAACCCATCAAGGGAGGTACGCAAGTATGTACATATATATTAACTTTTATATATTTTTGATATATATATGATAACTTTTATTAATTTTTAAAATTTAAAATTTATAAATTATATAGTTTAAATAACTCATCGATGATTATCTTTGATATATACATTGTATTTTAAATAACATATTTAAATTCTTGTTTTAATTTACTACAAGTTTTTTTGGCATATTGGAGTCCAAGATGTAGATAGATCGATTACATATGAAGCTGAAACAGTAAAAGGGACTTGAAAATTGCATTCAATTAAAACAAAAGAGTATTGAAATACATTTGCATTTGGTAGAAGAAAAGAACTGTGTTTTTGTCTTGTTTTCATAGAGGACACACAATTCAATGATGTTTGTGAAAAAGATATGTATGTGAAACCTTGGCAACATACAAAACTTAATACAAAGGGGATAATGTCACTTGCAAGCTTCGAAGAGATGGAACGAGAGGAGACTATATTGTCATCTGAAGGTGATCAAATTTTTGATCTTGTTAAAGAAGGTAACATTTCAATTGCTTTCAAAGGATGTGTGTGTTATGTTTTTTAAATCATTGTGTATAAGTATCTAGATAATAGTTAAAATATAGATCTAAATCTAATAAAATCAAGTACATGTTGATAACTAATTTCTTGTTAAATATGATATGAATTTACACTATTTTTTTTATTGTGTAGGAGATGTTTTTGTTGTAGTTGCAGTCATTAACAATATATAAAATGTCAGCTATTATTTGATGTGGTGCACTAAACGAAAGATGAAGTTCTTGGAGGACTATGATGATAACAATTTTATATATGAAAGAGGGCCTATTATACTGAAAGGATATTTTTTCCAAGAAAATCATCAAACCAAGAGTCATGTTTACTTTCAAGACTATCAACCAGATGCCATAAGTTGTCAATATAGTCACTTGGTGTCTGCAGCACAGATAAAGTTGATAAAAGTTCAATCAAGAAAAAAATCAAAATTTAAAAAATGGAGAATGTCAAAAGCTAACCATGAGCAGATCATTGAGGATGGAAATCCATTAGAATTTTTTTAATTGAACTAACCAACAATATCTTCTCCTTGTATTCTTCTTTGAGAAAGAGTTCAAGTCGATTGTTAGCCTTTCTCTTTTTGCACTCTTAAGTTGTCCATTTTAGCTAGTACTAGGTATTACAAAATTGTTTTCATTAATATGGTGGATTTGTTGTTAAGTTAAAGGAAATTCAAAGATCCAAAATATTAATATAATGTAAGGATGTAGCATATCACAATCTTCTTGTTTGTTGTTGATTATACACCTATCATGTTTGCACTGCATTTTTCTTTTTTATGTCATCATTTTATCTTTTCAAATATTTTTAGTGCTATCTTAGTAACATTATTTACTTTATTAAAATCACATTACCATCAATTTCAAATGTTTTGTATCTCTTGTACATCTTGATAGCTCAAAAAAATGCATTTTATTGTGTTTGTCCTATACATGCAGTGCATACAAAACCTATTAAAACTAACAATGCATGCTCCACACACAGTGTTTAATATTTGAAAAATTCATTTACTTTAAGATAAAAATTAGACCCACATTGAGATTAATGCAACTTTTGAGATTAATACAACTTCAGTTGATTCAACATTGCAATTTTGAATTCTCAATCTCTAAGCTTTCTCAAATTTCTTGAAAAAATAATAGCAAGAGACTTTAAGACAAATAAGGTACTTTAGAATGTATGTTTTATAATGCAATTTTATAGTATGTTTTCTTTGAACAACTTTATATTAAAAGTTAAGTATCAACTCACATCCATAGTAGCTCTTCTGTACAATATGATGATCTATTCATGAATGCAAAATGTATATGCAACATGTTTTATAATGCAATTTTAAGTTATGGTTATTTTAGACATCTACAGCATTATAAGATTCATGAATGCAAAATGTAACATGTTTTGTAATTTGCAATTTTATTTTTCATTAAACAACTTCACAAAACCTAAGAATCAACTCAAATCCATATTATCTTCTACTAACATTATAAGAATAACAACGTAAACTTTCAAATGGGAACTGATACAATTACCCATTTTTTTGAGGTAGCAAAAAAATCAACCGATTTTGAAAAGTGTTGATTCAGAATATATATATGTATAGCATAGTTTTTGACACTTTAAATTTTTCTATGTACATTATTTTTAAAATGTTAGTGATTTGCAGACTGATTTTAAAAAGTGTTGATGCAGCCTCAAGCCCTTTTTTTAGAAAACTTATTTTTTGACTTTAAATTTTCTAATATATTAAATGGGAATAATTATTTTCTGAATTTAACCATTTTTGAAGTAGTTTTCTTCTTCATATTTTTTTGTTTTCCTTTTATTTATTTTTTTGTAGTGAGATCTTTATTTTTTTGCATAGTTAAAGAAAAAGGTCGATATTTTAAAGTTTCGATATTCTAGATATTTATATATCGTTAATTAATTTTTCAATGCACATCAAGTAATTGTCTCTAAAAAACAATAATTTTTAACAATTGACATAAAAATAAACATTTTGAACATAAATATAACAAAAAAAATGCACATTTTGAGGCTTTTTTGCTAGAAATGACATGTCAAAATCACAATTTTTATAGGAAAATTTTAATAAAAAATGGTTAAATAATAGTTTTTTTTTATGAATTTCATGTCAAAAAATAATAATAATCACAATTTTTTTTTCAAAAAATAATTATTCACATAAAAATTAAAGTGAAAATCACATAATACAAATATTGAACATATAACAACATTAATTGAATATTTATTCTTCTCATAAAATGTCAAAGTCAAAACATTACAAGTATAACTAATTAATAGTTACAAAAAATGAGCTTGATTTCCAAGAATAACATAAATTTAATCAATAATATCACGTAATCCATACTCTTCATCTTCTAGAGTTTCATCATTGTCTTCTTCCACAATATTTTCTGCTTCAGTTTACTCATTTTCTTCTTCTAATGGATCTTTAATGTCTGCGAATCTCCCAATGTATGCCTTTCCAATCATTCCATCTAATGGTGGTTGAGGTTCCTTTGCCTTTTTTGCCACGCGTGATTCATTAAAATCCCCTTTTCTCAACCCAATTTCTTGCATTTCATGTGGAAGAAATTGAAGAGCATCAATTCTTTGCTGAATAAATTTGCATTGTACTGGGTCTTTTTCAATGGCAATGCAATTTCTTCCTTTTTGTAGGCAACATGTGTAACAGCCCTGGTGAAAAGTTCATGTAATAAAAGTTAATAAATGTAAAATAAGACCACGGTTAAGGGACACTTATTCCAATCTGAATGTTGGGCAAAGATATCCTAGTTGGTATCACTAGATGTGTGTTTTGGCTAAGGAAAATTGGAACAGGCTAAGGCAAAGACATTAAAAGGAAAAAAGGCATTTTTGGCACATTTATTTATGAAAATAAAGGAACTTAAGAGAAAATGGGGGTAAAAGGTCACTGGTTGCATGTGAGGAGGAAATTGAAGGAAAATTATGGAAAATGAAGAAATTAGAGGCCTCATGCATAAAAAGGCTTTTGAGGATTAGTTCATAGCTTTTTGTCAAGTTCAAGTTTGGAGCTCTCTCATTATTCTCTCTCTCTCTCACTCTCTTGGTCACTTAGAGTTTTCTGGGAGAACTCTATTTTGGAGCAAGGAAAGGAAAAGCAAGCAAGGATCAAGGAAAGGAAAGCAGGATCAAGCAGCTTCAGGAGGAATACTTGCAGGTGACCTTTTGCATGTGTGCTTTCCTAGTTGGTTTGGACATGCATGGCCTTGCATGTTGGTGTATGGTTCTATTGTTGTCAGTGGCATGGTTTTGTCGGGTTATGATAGTGGTTTTCAGCCTAGCCTTTCCTTTTTCTGGATTCCATGGTATGTTGGGATGTTTATTTCGATTTTTGAGTTTTTGTTTGTCAAATGGATTTCGGAATCCAGGGCAGAGGTGATCTCAAGGTTCATTCCCAAAGGCCTAGGAATCCCTTTACCGGTTTTGGTGGGATACATGGTAAAGCCTGAGGGAGAAGTCTCGGTTTAGGGCCTAGTGATCTGGGTTTGGATTGCGATAAATCTTGAGAGACAAGGAGACAGAAAATTCTTCAAGGATAGTGATGTATTCCAGATGGCATTCCAAGTTCTGTTCAGTGGTGATCAGAGCACTGGTCTTGGTGTGATCACGGTTTGATGAGGGTGGATGTGGTTTAACCTTTGGATTCCCTTGGTTTTTCTTGGATTAGTTGTTCTATGAGATCCCACATTCATGCTTGGAATATGGCATGGGGGTGACTAGCTGAAAGAGAGATTTGGTTCAGCCATGTCTATGGTCGGGTGGTACGTGGAATTCCCGAACCTGGTTGGATTTGCCTATGATTAATAAAGCTAAGTTATCTTACTTTTGCATTGATTTACATGTGGATTTAATGGTTGTCATATCTCTGATATTTACATGGTTTAATTATGGTTATAACCATGGTTGTGTGACTAGTTTATGTCATGGTTATTTCATGTATTTACTTATAACTATTAAATGGATGGATGCAAGACTTAATTGATGATCTAGTAGTTCAATGGAGAAGGAGGTGATCCTTCTAATGATGTTTCATAAGTTGTTTCAGTCATTTATGCTTTGTCTTGTATCTTAGACCTGTAGGTTTCATTAATGCCAAGTGTTTTACATAATGTCAATCCCAGTTGGGGATGATCAAGCCTAGTCCTGAGGGTGATTTTTGATTGATCAGCAAGTTTATCATTTTTTTAATGATTTCTGAAAGTTACAACAAGTTCCGGGCAGAAGGCTAGGATTCTGGGCTAGAAAAGTGGCTTAAATCTCGGGGTCGCTGGCACAGAACTGGCAATTCTAGATCACAGTCGCTGGCAGGCAGGCCTGTGAGAGCGACTTTGGGTTGTTGGTTGCTCCCTTGGCCATAGCATGAGAGCGAATATGACCAAAAAACTACAGAATAGTAGTGGGACCCAGGGACAGGCTATCTGAGTGGCTGACTTGTCTCCTAAGGGATCTGTTGATGATGGTGGATGACTGTATGTGATGTTCCGTCAATTCCACTTCCTTAAAGTGACATAGGAGGTCGAATTGGATCATAGTAGCCTCTCTTCGCATGTTTACCCCGGTTGGCATGGTTAATTTGGGTAGACCTGGGAGGGGGTGTTACAGATTGGTATCAGAGCATGGTTACACTCTCTTTGGGTCATATCTGGTGCTAGAGATATGGTGAATGTTTTGGTCATGTATGCACGTCTGTTGTGTATGTGGCTCTTACATTGACGTTCCATGTGCTTATTGCACTGCATCATATTGATCATGGTAGAAGTAAGGTTATCATGAGTAACTTGATGTCAATTTTATGGAATGCATCGTCATGAGTATATGGCTGGTTATACAATTATATGCAGCTTGATTACATTATTGTACGTTGGGTTGTATTCTTGGTTATTTGATTACATGCATCAGTCTTGTAGGTTGATTACAAGAAATGATTGCTTATGCTCAACTACATGTGGTTATGCATATGTATAGTTGATTAGGAGTTTCTTATGCAGGTTGATCGTTGCATGAGGCAATGTGTATACTGGAGTAATGGTTGTTGTCATGCATGAGGTCATAACATGCATTGTTGATATGGCTTTACATATATGATTGGATCTAGCTAGTATGATGGGTATGCGTTGATGCACTTATTGATATATGTCTATACGTTATTATGGTTATGTTGTACATGAATCACACTAATTTGATGATCTTGCAGACAAGGTATCCTCCTCGAATTATGCTAAGGTATGTTGATTTATGGTGATTTGGTTTAGCTGACATAGTATGCCTTGCAGGAAAGAGATCATATGACCAGCAAAGTGGTAGACTGCATAGAATCTCCCTATGAATCAAATGGGCAGCGTGGTGTGGGGCACTCTTCTGACTTAGAAGACACCTTGAGAAGCCTGAAGGAATAAATAAGGAGTTGCAAAGCAGACAATGAAAAAATCATGCAGGCACAAGAGAAACAAGCAGAGGTGAATATGATATTACTTCAGAGTTTGTCATATTTACAGCAACAGGGACCTCTTCAGATCAGCCATGGACATGAGGATATAACTAATGGGGCATATGGTAGTAGGTATCATAGTAGACACAGGTCAGATAGATCTGACACTATCAAAGATGGCAGGTTGTTGGACACTCTGGATAGGAGAGGTACTGGACACAGGTATTACTCTAGTTCTGGTTCTGACAGACATCAAGATCATCATTATTATCATTCGTAGAGGAGGAATGATAAGGGATACTTGCCAGATGAGTTCAAGAATGAAAATACACATACCTTTGATGGAGAGATGAAGAAATCACATGATGCCGAGGCTTGGTTTCTTGGCATGCGAAAATTCTTTAGATTGCATGATTACTCAAAAAACATGAAAGAAAGGATAGCTCTTTTCAATCTCAAAGGTAAAGCAAATATTTGGTTGGAAGACGTGAAGAATATCAAGGACATACATGAGGATGATGTGACTTGGCATGCGTTCGAAAGGATATTCAAGAAGAAGTACTTGTCTGAGAGGTATTATGATGACAGAGCTAAGGAGTTTTATGAGTTGCAGATGAGTTCTATGACAGATGAGGAGTATACTAGCAGATTTTTGGAGTTGGTGAGATATGTGCCTTACCTCAAAGAGGAGAAGGACAAGGTTCAGAGATTCATCAATGGATTTACAGTTGCATACAGAGACCAGATTTAGTTCGATGATCCTAGATCGTTGGAGGAGGCCATTTGAAAGTTGAAGCATTGTTATGAGCAGTCGAAGCGCAAAGTTGAGCCTAAACATGACTTGAAAAGAAACGACAAAGCTAAAGGAAAATGGCCACCAAAGAGAGGGATACCTCAGGATGCATGTGAGAAAGATAATGTAGTTCCTACTTGGGACATGTTGTCTCCAAGGAAGGCATAGTAGTAGATCCGGAAAATATAAGGGCCATCATGGAATGGGAAGCTACTAAGAATGTAGATGAGGTGAGATCATTTATGGGATTGGCGGGTTACTACAGGAGGTTCATTAGGAACTTCTCACGCATTTCAAATCCTATCATGTCATTGCAGCGGAAAGGTAAGAAGTTTGAATGGACGATGGAATGTGAAAATAGTTTTTAGCAGCTTAAGCAGTTGCTGACACATGCACCAATGCTAAAGATTGTGGATCCGGAGCGGGATTTTTTTGTGTGTGAAGATTCTTACAAAAGGGGACTGGGTGGAGTTCTCATGCAAGAAGGACAGGTAGTATGCTATGAGTCACGGAAACTGAATGAGCATGAGCAAAACTATCCAACGCATGAGCTTGAGCTAGCAATGATTATACATGTATTGAAGATGTGGAGAAATTATCTTCTTGGCATTAGGTTCACATTGATGATCAATCATAGTGGGTTGAGGTATTTGTTTGACCAACCAAATCTAAATGTCAGGCAAGCTAGATGGTTGGCCACCCTTAGTGAGTTTGACTTTGAGATCAGATACATCAAAGGGAAGGAGAACCATGTTGCAGATGCTCTTAGTAGGAAGGTACAGGTAAATCATATAACAGTTATAAGCTCTTATGGGACAGAGTTACAGGATATGATTTTGCAAGCAAGTCAGTGGGATGAAAAATACATGGAGATCATGCACAGTTTACATCAGAGAACAGGTATAGGTGAAGGTGCAAGTATAGGTGCAGGTACATGTACAGGTGCATGTATAGGTACATGTACAAGAACAGGGGATCAGGATGCAGACTATCGTCTCATGGTAGATGGCTTAGTGAGGTTTTGAGACAAGATCTATGTGTCGAATTGCAATGAGCCCAAGAAGCTTATCTTAAGGCAGTTTCATGTGAAACCGTATTTGGGTCATTCAGGATATTAGAAGACATTAACGGCAGTGAAGAAGTTTTACTATTGGTCGAATATGAAGAAGGAAGTGGTTGAGATCGTGGCTAGATGTTTGGACTGTCAATAGGTAAAGGTGGAATGCAAGCATCTAGGTGGTCTACTACAACCTATTGTGATTCCGAAATGGAAATGGGAGGTCATTTCCATGGATTTCATGACAGGTCTTCTGAGGACAGTGAGGCAGCATGATTTTATTATGGTCGTGGTTAGCAGGTTGAGCAAGGTATCTCACTTCAATACGGTAAAGACTACATATTCAGCTAGTGAGGTAGCTCACGTGTTCATCAGAGAGAGAGCGAGACTACATGGTGTTCCAAAGAAGATTGTGTCAGACAGGGATGCAAAGTTCACTTCCAAGTTTTGGAAGGAGCTATTTGCAGGCTTGGGTACAGAGTTGGCCTTTAGAACAACTTATCACCCATAGACAGATGGTTAGACAGAGAGGGTCAACAGGTCTTTGGAGGATATGTTGAGGATGTATGTGATGCACCATCAAAGGAAATGAGAGGAGTATCTTCCATTCGTTGAGTTCACATACAATAATGGTTATCAGGAGTCCTTGGAGATGAGTCCTTTCGAGGCATTGTATGGAAGAAGTTGTAAAACTCCCATTAGTTAGAGTGATCCAGTGAACAGGGTACTTATTGGACCGGACATGTTGGCGAACATGGAGCAGTAAATGCAGCCTATAAAGAAGAATCTCAAGGCAACACAGGATAGACAAAAGAGTTATGCAGATTAGCACAAGGTGTTCAAAGAGTTTCAGGTTGGGGAGCATGTGTATTTGTGCATCAAGCCCAAGAAAAGGTCTTTGCGGATTGGTTCATGTGCCAAGTTGGCACCATGGTATTGTCGGCCTTTTGAGATCCTTTAGAGGATTGTACTAGTGAACACATATTTCATTAAATTTGGAAATTTTTTATTACAATGACATCAATAGAATTGAGTTTTTTGGTTATTTTGAAATTCTAGATTCATCATTTAATTCCAAATTTAATGAAATATGTGTTAGTGGCATATCGACTTGCACTGCCTCCAACAGTGAAAGTCCACGATGTTTTCCATATTTCATTGCTTAAGAAGTATATAAGGGACGTTGATCATGTTATTAATTGGTCTATATTACAGGTGGAGCAAGAAGGGGAGTTCTAGCCAGAGCCTCAGTGCATACTACATCAGAAACATCTCATGCTCAGGAGCAAAGCCATAGAGAAATTTAAAGTGAAGTGGAAGCACTTTGGGCCTGAAGAAGCTACATGGGAGATGGGAGGAGGCCCTCGTGAAACAAAGGAACGCGATGATGGATAATGTTTCCCAGATCCTTTAATAGTTGCCCATCGGTAGCGCATCCACATCCAACAGCCACTTTGGAGGCACCACTCCTTTTAAGGTACAAGTAAACTTTGACATTCCCATATTTGAGGGCCAAATAGATGTAGACGTCGTAGATAAATGGTTAAATTTGCTAGAAGGATATTTTTATGTTCATGATTTTTCCAGTCGGGAAAGTATTACTTTTTATCTTCTCAAAATCGCCCCCCACGTCAAGGACTGGTGGGAAACCTACTGTGAGCATAAGGATGAAAGTACGCCCTTGTTATGTGGAATTTTGCATCTACGGATAAATACAATTTCCCTAGGTGGGTAGCTACACCTAGAACAACAGAATTAAAGAGTTTATCCTTTTTCTATAGAAGATAAATAAGACAAGGGAGCTACTTGTTATCTTTCACTTTCACTTTGTCTCCTTTGTATGGCTCCCGTCGCTCCTTCTCGAACTAAATCCGCTCAACAAGTACCTGCAATCATAAACAGAGGACAAAAACCAATCAAAGCAAGAGATCTATCTACTATAAGAAAATGGAATCAAAAACATTTACACATATAATCATCATACATAAAGACAAGAATATGGGAAAAGGTGTAAACAACTTTATTAAGTAGAAGGAAGAGTTACAACCATGAAGTCTGATCCAATGTCACTCCTCCAACTTGAGTTCCATCCAACATCACATCAAAAGCACAACACTCCGGCAGCATAACAATACTTGCTTACAATCTCAAACCTCACACCAACAGTATCTCCTTACAAATTCTCAAAGTCCAGCCCTTGATCACTTAGATGAGTGCTCAATTTATAGGAAAATGGAGGTGGTTTGGTCATAAATGAGGGTATTGAATGGCCTTCCAAACTTAGAGTTAGTTTCCATGGAGGAAGGGATGAGAGGATAGGAGGTTACTTAACTCATTCCCTATCCAATTTCGAGCTCATAGGAGATGATAAGTGTGGGAATCTTCTAGAATTCTCCAGAAGATAAGAATATTCCCAGAACCCTATGAAGAATTTGCTCAATCTCGCCCAGCGCAAGTCAAAGTGGGCCTAAGTGCACTGAAATGCACCCTTACATGGGCCTACCTGCACTGAAGCACATTTACCCCTGACCAAGGCTGCGCTGGTCCCTCAAGGAGGCATTTCTGGAGGGCTTTAGGTCAGGAAACTTTTAGGGAAGGAGGAATTCAAAGTGATGACTTGTCTAGGGCATGTAGCAACTGGATTAGGGTTTGATGAGCCCTAATAGTACTGATCTGAATGATGGGAGTGATGTGCCCAAATGGATCTATAACAGCTGCCCCCTAAAGCATGAAGTCGAAAATGATAATGTCGAGTGATATGCTTTACAATGTGATGAGGAGGTTCCGAAGCGGATGGTGACCTGCATCAATTACAATACATAATATCATGATATTTTGGATTTTTCATGAATTGTTGAGGGAAGGCATACCCATGCTCAGCATATAAAATTTTCATTACATGTACATAGATAGTCGTCTATAGATATAGAACCATAATAGGATGACCATCTATGTAAAGCCATTGTACAGATGATTTAGTACTTTCTTGAAATCTCAGCCCGGATGGATGAAACTAGATCTTGGGTCTTCTATCTCGTTCAATCATTCGCTCAAGTATGAGTCTAACCATGTGAATATGTGATCTGAAGTAGAACATGGGAAGACACCGTCTGATTACCAGCCAATGATGTAAGTCGTTAACAGACGCGAGAGAAATCATTGATAATGATAATAATCCTCAAGGTACTACAGTACATTCTGCATGGTGTGAATGGATGTTTTGATGTTGAACACCATACAAAGTCTTTCGGTCGAAGGCCAGTGATGTCAACCTATCGCTGGAAGCAAGAAACTTGCCATTGATGTATGCAAGCCTTAAGGTACTGAAAGGGTGTTTCTAAGTCTACTTCTTGGATAATGTGCTGATGTCGACAAGAAGCGACTCATTGCAGGAGGGCCTTGATGTATCCCACATCAGCGACATGAAACAAGTGTAATGATTTTTGGAGACGAAATGTGATTGATGACACAAGGTTCATGAATGGCGGTCATGAAAATGAAGGTTTATGAGTATTGCAAAGGATGAATTTAACTGAGTGACTTCTCTTGAACATGTCGGTGACACTAAATGAATTGGCAGCATTGACCCAAAACCAAAATGTATGGTATGATAGACCAAGGTATGATGACCATCAAGCAGATAACCCAACCCAAGTAGTCACAGTGACGAAGTTAAAGTGTCATGTTCAAGAGCGGCCTGCTGCCATAACGTGGTTTACGCTTTTTCCCATTTTCCCTAGCCATTTCTAACTAGTACCTCTTTATTTTTTATCAAGCTTGAGGAGGATAACATATGTTTGTTGTATAATTCCACCCTTCGGGTGAATCCATTGCTATGTGATGTTTTAACGAGTCTAGCGAAGGTGAAACTTGGACTTGTCATGATGGACAAGTTTGTCACTATTTGATGTTTTAATGAGCTTAACGATAATTAGAACTCAACCCTTTTCATGTTTAGAGAGTTTGAAAAGGGACAAAAAGAAAACTCCACAAGTTTTTTTTCATAGATTTGTCTCTCAAGTCTGAAAAAGCGTAAAATAATACGAGAGAGAACCTATTGACCATGTTCGATCAACGTATTCATTTTTCGTAAATAATCTATCTCAGTCTAGAAAAGGGTTAAACTTATACTGAGTAGATGTCGTTTCCAATCCATTAACGAGCTGAAAAGGACAAGCGCTCAGAAATATTTTCATATTTCGTGAGTCTGAAAAGAGCTTAAAGAGGACTCCAATTAGAGGAATGAGTGGTGTCTAGGATAGCAACTGGTTCCAGTGATGTTGGAACTTCTCAAAACATGTTGATTTATGTGAAGAGGCTGGCTAATAGGACCACTTATTGCAACTGTTCCTCAAAAAGGGTAAAACAACCAAGTGAAAGCACATGATCGGCCAAGCAGATAGTGACGACGGAAGGAGAAAAACCAAGGCTCATCTGACAGAAGAGGCTGATAGAATGGCAATCATGAGGGTTAAAATAGAGGTGGGTTCATTTTTACACAAGCTTGAACCATAGGGAACTATGCTTGGATTCTATTTCATGTTTACACAAGCTTGAAACGAAAAACTATGCTTGGATTCAGTTTCATTTTTACACAAGCTCAAAACGAAAAACTATGCTCGGATTGGTTTACATGCCCCAACATGATGACTCGATTCTAGGTGCATGCCCCCCAAGCTTCATTACATTCACCTTAGTAGACTACTCGTGGCTATCAGGTGGATGGAATGACGGTTCATTTATGAGATCGAGTGAAAGACTCGATTGGGATTTTACGAGATATAATCAAAGACTCGAATTGGAACTTTGCTCCAAGGGACCTTGTTTCATTTTTCAACGAGCTTGACACAAGACGAGGAACTATGCTCTAGGACCTGTTTCATTTTTTTAATGAGGTTGACATAGTAAAATAACTATCCTCATATTCCTTGTTTCATTTTTTAACGAGCTTGACACAATCCTCATATTCCTTGTTTCATTTTTTAACGAGCTTGACACAAGACAAGGAACTATGCTCATATTCCTTGTTTCATTTTTTAACGAGTTTGACAACAACCTTACACCAGATTTGCTCAACAAACTTACCCTTATCAAGGTTACCAACAGCATATGCCTTATGCTGGTATGCAAAGGCCTATTTCCCAGGAAATCCCATCTTACCCTAGATATGCTCAACCTGACCTCAATAGATAGTTTCCTTTTATTGCAACACTTGAATTACCATATCTAAATCGGCTCACCAATGACCCAATTCTTTATGCACCTTGGTGGCCGGTGATTCCTCATAAATTACCTTCTGATATTCCGAAATTCAATGGAAACCCTGGAGAAGACCCATCCAACCATGTCATGACTTTTCATTTATGGTGTTCATCAAACTCCTTGAATGATGATTCAGTTAGACTATGTATTTTCCAGAGAACGCTTACTGGTCTGGCTACGAAGTGGTACATTGAGTTACCACGAGCTTCTTTTGATAACTTTACAACCTTAGCTACCACGTTTTTAACCCACTTCCAGTTACCCATACGATATGAAACTGGAACAGAACTATTAACCAACTTTAAACAGACTACTGCTACTCATATCTTTGATCATATTCATGAGTGGCGTCGTCATTGTCGAATGGTTAAAACTTATGTTCTTGATCAGCTTTTAGTTGAGTGGTTTATAAAATCCTTGTTGCCATCTATCACCGAGGATGTGGAGAAAGGTAGATTTGTCACTGAAGAGCAAGTAATTGCTCGTGCCCAATATTTTGACTTGATTTATACATAGTCTGGCATGCTCTATGACAAGATTCTGAATGCACCCTGACTAGCTTTCGCTGTTCCTCCACCACCATCGAGTAAGGAATCTCATGCTGGTGACGGTGTGATTGGTTCTTCGAGCACACAAACGGCAGGTAGACTATCTGGTCAAACACTTTCCATTTCCAATCAAACTTCAAATGCATTTGATAACACTCTTGCTTCTGAAATCAATGTCGTGTCATCTGACAAAGGCAAGAATGAAAAGAAACCAGGAAGCAAGAAGAAGGGGAAAAACAAGAAGAAACAAAATAATTCCCCTCAAGAGAAATCATCTGATTCCTCTCCTTCAGCTAGGAAACCTCGTTACCCATGTTTAATCTGTAATGATGAGCACCAGGGAAAATTTTAAGAACCCCCCCTAAATTTACATGTATAATAAATGGGCGAATCTCCATGGTATATAGGAAAAATGGAAGGCGATTTTATCAATAATATGATATGTATATATAATTTTTTGGCGAATCTCTAACCAGGCATGGCGAATATTTTACTCAATTATAAAATCTTGTGTTTATTGAATACACAAATGAAATCATTGCATTTATTTAAAATATCTTTTGAAATCAAAATTACCGAAATTACATATCGATAACCTAGTGGGTGTAGGATAAAATTCACCCGTGCCATTCACAGAAAGCATGAGAAAAAACCTAATACTATATATAAAACCAAGAAAAATTCAAATTCATCACTTCTAGGGACCTCGTAACCACCCTGCCAATACACAAGTATGTTCCTGTTTTCAATTAGAAAAATTACCCAAATTACAATCTGTTTACTCCACTTCTAGGGACCTCGTAACCACCCTGCCAATACACAAGTATGTTCCCGTTTGCAATTAGAAAAATTACCCAAATTACAGTCTGTTTACTCCAGCATATGTTGGAAAGTTATAGAAGGATGACTAGTGCAATCAATCCATTCCTTTTAGCCCTAGATTTGTTTCAGTTTAAAACAGAAGTATACAAATATATTTGTCCAATGTCTATGCTTTAACCATTCACCTTAAGATGTTTTTATAATATAATTTCCTAAGTCTATTTAATATCTTCATTATCATAAAACCCAACCTATATCCATCTTAACTCCACATCTACCACTCTTAGGGGGATGAAATCTATTTATCCCTCTGAGCACTTGGTAGACCCAGAATTAAGATGGATCTAAGATAGAATTTCCCCTTTAAATAGTCTATGCTCACATGAATACCATGGGTCAATACCATGGGTTATCATAAAACTGGAGCTTAAAAATTACTATTAGTAATTTATAAAAATTAATAAAATTAATAGTTGATTTTTATTTTATTTTTATTTTAACCAAGCTAAAATGTTTAACATACATTAAATTACGACATCCATTTTTACTCTTGATCGGATCAAATATTTTTTCACTCTATGCTAGTTTGCATATCATGATATTTGATACCTCTCGGGGGTTAGTAGATCCAGAGTAAAGATGGATCTATGCTGGTTTAATTCCCCCATTTAAATAGGCTACATTCCAAGTGAATACCACGGGTCAATACCATGTGCCATTTTGGTGAATACCATGGGTCAATACCATGTGCCATTTTTATTTTTATTAATACTAATATTAGGGTTAATAATATTTTTTTGCATGGTATTAATAACAATCTAGTCCATGGTATTTGTCCCATAGTATAAATATAAGGTGACTTATGGAGTAAATATAAAAAAATGTTTTATTTGTTTACCATACCTCACGTTTATTTATATTTTTATTAATTTACCATACCATTCATAAATACAAGATGACTTATGGAGTAAATGTAAAAAAATGTTTTATTTGTTTACCATACCTCTCGCTTATTTATATTTTTATTAATTTACCATACCTCTTTTACAAATATGGTATTTGGCCCATAGGATTCACTTAAATAAAACCTCTTTCTTGAGCCTTCATAAATAGAACGAGGGTTATGGACTAAATATAAATAAGAGGTTTTATTTATTTACCATGCGTCTAGTTTATTTATATTTTTATTTATTTACCATACCTTTTGAGTAAGTATAAAAAGACGTTTTATTTATTTACCATACCTCCACTTTACTTATATTTTTATTTGTTTACACCCTTGCATGTATATAAGGTGACTTATGGAGTAAATATAAAAAATGCTTTATTTATTTACCATACCTCTCATTTATTTATATTTTTATTAATTTGCCATACCTCTTTTATAAATATGGTATTTGGGCTTTTGGCCCATAGGATTCACTTAAATAAGGCCCATAGGATTCACTTAAATAAAACCTATTCTTGAAAATGGGCGAATGGATTCACTTAAATAAAACCTATTCTTGAAAATGGGCGAATGGAAGGTTGTAACTCCTAATTTCAAGGGCTAAATTTACCTTTTTTACCCTCTCCCTTAAAATAAGGTGGGCTATTTGAGGTGATTTGTAAAAATGTACTATGATACAAAATATTCGCCCACTAAAAATTTAAAACCCCTTAATTTCGCCAAAGGGCGAACATTCGCCCCTAAAATCACCCCTAATGAGCACTTTGTTCTCACCGATCTGAAGTCTCAAAGCTTCTTAAGACTTCTAATACAGCTCCGGTGTTGACTAATCATTTTCCAAACCCGAAGACAAATATGGTTGCTATAGACCATGCTTCCACTTCCCAAGTGCTTATGCTATCTACCTCTAAGCCTAAAATTGAAGTTTTGGTGTCAACATGAAGTAAAGATTATGGAAATAAACCGTCGTCATCGAATAACCAAGCTGATCAACCTAATCCTTTGACTTCGACTTCGTCAGATCCTATACCATCACCTATTGCACCAGAGTTAACAATAAAAACACCTAAGGGAGTTGTACATAAATCAACATTTAACCCTCAAGCTCGAGCTACACAAAACTATAACATAGTAGAAGATTTGGCTCAGTCACCTTCTACTATGTCGATGCTCGAGGTGCTTCAAAATTGTCCCTCCCAAAAGCAGGCTTTGTTGTCAGCAATTGGTGGAATCGATCCAACTGATTCCAATCTTGTGGTTTTCAACCATGCGGGTTATACGCCACAGTTACCAAAAAAATTAGCATTCCTGATTCAAGTAAATGCCTTGAATAAATTTATTCACCAACCATTATTGATGAGGGGGCATCTACTTGTATTATGTCTATGAATTGTTGGAAAACACTTGGCTCACCGCCTTTGTCACGTTCACCAACAACGTTAAAAGCTTTTGACGGTCACACATATACGCCTTGTGGAATCTTGAGTAATCTACAAATCAAACTAGGGGGGGAAACAATAACTGTTGAAGTTGAGGTTGTTGACGGACCCCTTGACTACAACATTTTTCTAGGAATACCGTGGGTTTATGCTATGGCTGCTGTGGTTTCAACATACTTTCGTACAATTGCATTCCCTCATAAGGGAGGAATCACAGTTATCGATCAACTCACCTTCTTTGCCTCTAGTTCAGAGGCTATTGGAAGTATTTCTTTAGTTCACAGACCCCCGCTATCTCTTCAAAACATTGGTGTAGGTCTCTTCAAGGATTCTTCCGTAATGGGTACTTTTTACGTCAACATCAAACATGGCGGAAGTGGAAAAAGTTGAGACTTGCAACATGATATCTTGCACTTCATCTGACTTAAGGAAGATTATCAATAGTTATGAAGTTGATAGTAGTAATGAAATCATGTTGCTAAGCCCTATTGAGCTTTCATAGCAATCAATCTTTCTTGCGTGATAAATCCAAATCCATTTTCGCCAATTGTATGGGTAGATCATTCATTAGAATATGATACTTCCTCTGATCCTTTTTCACATATATTTTCTACTGATGAAGGAATCATCCAATCAATGATGACAGAAGAAGAACCATGGGAAGATTATCATCATCATTCCCATCTTCTAGATCACATATAAGATTTTTCAAATGAACTTAATCACCCTTCAGTTGTTGATTTCCTTTCGAATTTTGGTTTCATAGATATAGTAGATTCTGAGCGAAACTTGTCAAATATCGAAGAAACTATTTCTCTCAATATTTCAACCAAACCTAAATTTCTAGAAAAAATTCATGTTGGCAAATCTTGTTCTCCATCAGAACTTGATATTTACTGTGCTCTTTTTCGTGAATTCCGAGATATATTTGCATGGTCATATGAGGAGATGCTAGGTATTGACTCTAGTATAGTTGAACATGAAATCAAAATGTATCCTGATGTCAAACCAGTGCAACAGCACCTCCGTCCTATTCATCCAAAGAAGGCTACTGCCATTAAAACAAAAGTTGAAAAACTTTTGCATGTTGGTTTTATATACCCTGTTCCTCTTACTGATTGGGTTTCCAATATTGTTCCTGTCATGAAGAAACAAGGGACAATACAAGTGTGCGTCGATTATAGGGATGTTAATCAAGCTTGTCCAAAAGACAATTATCCCACTCCCTTTATCGACCAGATTATTGATGAATGTGCCGAATGTGAAATATTTTCATTCACGGGATGGTTTTTCTAGCTATAATCATATCAATATCCACCCAGAGGACCAATCTAAAAATGCTTTTATTTGTCCATGGGGCACATTCGCTTACAGGAAACTCCCTTTTGGTTTGAAGAACGCAGGGGCAACTTTTCAGAGGGCAATGAACTATGCCTTCCATGACATCAAACATATTGTTCAACCATATCTTGATGATTTACCTGCTCATTCACGAAAACAGACTGATCACCCGCAACATTTGAGAGCTATATTTTTACAGTGCCAACACTACAAAATACGACTCAATCCACACAAATGTGTGTTTTGTGTTGGTTTTGGTCATTTGCTTGGTTTCGTAGTGTCTAAGGAAGGAATTCGACTCGACCCACTTAAGGTTCAGGAAATTCTTGACTTGCCTCCACCTTCCAATCTATTACAGTTACAGAGACTCCAAGGGAAGGCTAACTTTCTGAGGAGGTTCATTCCCAATTATGCTGAAATGGCTAAAGGATTTACTCGTCTATTGAAAAAGGGAATACCCTTCCATTGGGATCAGGTTGCGCAATCTTCCTTTGATGCTCTTAAAGATACCTTGATTAGAGCGTCATTAATGTATTCCCCGAATTATCAAAACGACTATTTCCTGTATCTCGTCACTGCAGATACAACCATTGGAATGGTTTTAGTCCAAGAAGAAGATGGGATTGAACATCCGATATATTATTTGAGCCGCAATCTCAATGATATAGAAGTTAAGTACTCTTACATTGAAAATTTAGCTCTAGCTGTTGTTCAAGCTGTACAAAGATTTCGGCACTGTATCCTACTCCGAAAGACCACTGTCATTTCGAATTGCAACCCTATGACATATATTTTGTCACGTCAATTGCTGGGGGGAAAATACTCAAAATGGATCATCATTTTGCAGGAATTTGATTTGGAATTCATCAAATCCAAATCAAAGAAATCTCTAGTTTTCGCCGAGCTTCTTTGCGACCTTCCCTCGAATACCATTGATTCAACATCAGAACCATCAATTTTGGATGAGTCTTTGTTCCTAATTTTGTCATCTGACTCGTGGTATGGAGATATACTGATTTATCTCTAGACCCAAACTTTCTGTCCTGATACTTCTCGCTCGCAACAATGACGTATCCAATACCAAGCCAAAGATTATCTAATCATTGGCAACACTCTTTACCGTCGTGGTATCGATACGATTTTACAAAGGTGCCTCACTCATGAGGGAGCCAAGAAAGTTTTGAATGATTACCATTCAAGTGCTTGTGGTGGACACTTATTTGGTTATGCAACCGCACAAAGAATTCTCCGTGTTGGTTACTTCTGGCCTACCATATTCAAAGATTGCATTATTGCCATCAGAAGTTGTCATGCATGCCAGATCTATGACCGTAAAGCTAGAATACCACTTGCACCATTGCATCCTATCGTCACTGTTGGACCATTCGCCAAATGGGGCATTGACTTCATGACATGTAACCCTCACTCGACCGGGGGGCATGGGTACATTATAGTCGTTGTTGACTATTTCATAAAATGGGCCGAGGCGATGCATACATTAAACAATAGTGGTGAGACAGCTACACTTTTCTTTTTCAACCACATGGTTTCCCGGTTTGGTGTACCACAGGCTATAGTTACAGATCATGGGTCGCATTTTCGCAATCACATGATGACTGAGTTAACTGCCAAGTTAGGACTTTCACATGATAGTTCTACTCCTTATTATCCGCAAGCTAATGGACAAGTTGAGGCCATCAACAAAGTCCTTAAGAGAATGCTTCAAAGAATGATAGGGGTTCATAAACAAAACTGGCATTTAATCCTGTACTCTTCTTTGTGGGCATATCAAACCTCGGTAAGGAATGCAACTGGATTCACACCCTTTCAATTGGTGTATGGCCTAGAGGCAATCTTGCCAATACAATGTGAAATTTCATCTCTTAAACTCGCAATTGACCTATTACCCGACATTTTTGGCGAAGAAGTGTGTTTCTTAGAACTCATCCATCTGGATGAAACTCGTCATGAAGCCGCATCTGCTAACGAAGCACATAAGCAATGAATCAAGGTGCAATACGACCGAAATGTCAAGCCTCGCATTTTCTCAGAAGGAGACTTGATCTTGCTTTATGATCAGGAAGCTGATAAACTAGGAGTAGGAAAATTTGAACCATTTTGGATGGGTCCTTACATTGTCAAGCGTGTTTTGGCAAAAGGTGCCTACGAGTTGGTGGATTATAATGGAATTCCATTGTCGCAGCCCCGAAACGGGTTGTACCTCAAACGTTACTATGCTTAATTGAGTGTAGTAAAATCATTGTATATATGCTTTAATTGCATGTGTGTGTGTCAGTGTGTCTTTTAGAGTTTTATGTGGTTAAGTAATCCACTTTGCATTTGTTGCAGATGTCAGAATCCTTGGAACCATTTTTTGGTTACGCCGATGGTTCTAGTTGTAGTACGCAGAACCTATCTTCTGTAGCATGGGCCATTTTCGCTCCAAGTGGCGAGTTAGTGAGTTTTCAAGGGATTTGTATCGTTCGTTCTACGAACAATATCGCTGAGTATAACGCATTGATCAAACTTCTCTTTGGTGCCATTTCACTTGGCATTCACCGAATCATCATTAGACCGGACTCACAACTCGTCGTACTGCAACTAACAAACGTTTATACCGTCTGAAACCCAACAATTCTTTGTATGCTCCTCATCCTTTGGAAAGACATTTTGAGTATATTCAATATCAACATATCTCCAGAAACTTTAAGACATTAATTGATTCATCAGCGATTTGCGACACATGTAAAAGTAAATTTTCAATTCACATCATTAGTTGAATCGGATTGCACATAACCATATATAAAAACTCTGAAAGTAAAAAATAGATAGATGTTTTAAAAGTTTTTACAAAATTTGTGTCTAAGACATGTTTGGTCATCTGACCTAAAAACTCAAAATGCATACAAAAATCATCCTAAGTAGACCTAGTGATGCTCATGGTAACAGGTCACAACTTGAGCTATCATGCGCAATAGCCTCATCCAACGGCTAGGAACACCAATAGTATGGCGTTGCAGCCTCATAGGTAACTCCTCGATCCAGATATCCAGAATACCAAGGGTTAACCCCTCTATGTGATCCTGCAACTCTGCCAATGTCTCGGTCAAATCCAAATCCTGGAGAACTGCTCTCCCAACATTTCTTCGCACTGGTCCACCTGCCTCCTATTGATGTCCCATAGGTCGAACAGTACCAACATTTGTATGCATGAGAATGATTTTAGTTTAGTCTTGGAAACATCAAAAACACAAAAAACATGTAGAAACATGTACTATAATTGTGCCAGGTACAATCATATTACAAACCTGTACTATGATCTGAAAAGGCACATAAGAAGGGAGATGGCATCCTACCAGTCGATTCCAATCAAAGGAAGTGACCAGACTACTTGGAGAGGGTACTGTAAGAACGGGTGTATTATCCCCTTGAGTTACGAGAGCGGGAGGATTTTCCTCCTGTCTTGATGGAATAGGAGGATTTCCCCCAAGCTCATTGGAATCTAAAGAAATGAAAGAACCTGAGTGGTATTATACTCACTCTCTACGGGAAAGGTACGATTAACTAAAGGTGAAATTGGGTCAACTGTTTCCTCGACCTGTGATGGGTCAGGTATAGACTCATGGGATTCACATTCAGAGAGAGTGGGTTTGACCGACAATTGATTTGGGTCAGTCAATTTATCAACTAGTGAACGATTAAGGGAGAGTCTCCTATAACCAGATGGAAGTCGTTGCGAAGAAGCAAGACAATTATCCAACACTTTTTTGGCTTTATCTAGATAGGGACAAAGGTGAATGGGGCGATTCCCTTCACATAACCTACATGGAAACTTAACTTTGCCCTTCTTTCCATGAACTTTACTACCACTAGTTGATGGTGTGTCACCAACATGATCTCCAGAAGTTGATGACACAGGATGATGTGAACGAGAAGACCATTCTTCTAAGATTTGAGGAATACCAGGACAATTTGAAAGAATATGGTCTCCCGTACAAAGTTTACATGGATATCGAACTTTGTGAGGCTTATGGGATGGTTTCTCATCAGAAGTTGCATTTGAAGCAATGGTTGCTTGGTTGCCCCCCTACTGAATTGGCTTCTTCTTCTTCTTATTCTTCCCTTTCCTCTTCTTCTTAGCCACCTAGTTACTAGTGTCAATACTTTCACCAGGTGAAGAGGAAGAAACAACCGACGAAGAAGGCAAAGGGTCAACTTTAGGATCAACTGGAGGTTGATTTTTTCCAGTTGGAGGAGTACTCAATTGCGGAGAAATCACGACATTTTGAACCAAGGAGGTTGAAAACAACCATACTGGCAAGCCAATGGTAAATCCCGGAAGGGATAATGTAGCCATATAAGGAGCACCAATATTTCTGAAAGGAGGAAAAGGACTAGGATTCCCATCAAAAGGAATTCCTTGATCGGTGGACTCCGGATTTGTTGCCATATGTCTCAACCTAAGATTAACTAAGGAGCAACGTGGAGGATGTTATCCACGGTCAATTAATTTTATTTTAATCAAAATAACATAACAAAACAAAAGAGGGATAACCTAGGAAAAAGGATTACCAAGCAACTGTGAACTGTAGAATACCTCTCGACGAACCGAGAAGTACGAGTAGGCAATCTCCCCGAATGCTGTGTTCGGTGTATCACAGTGTACAAGGCGGCCAACTCAGTTACCTAAGGATGGATAGAAACCTAGTGTTGTCCTCCCATATATACCCGAAAGTACATGGAGGCCCAATCTGTATTAGCGTTTTCTAATGCGAAACCGTACAGTGAGAGCATTCCCATATACTTTACATACTGTAACATCGCCCTATATACTTGAAGGTATGTGGACAAGCTACGATATACTCATGTACATGGAATGAGGTATCACACTCGGGATGTATCGCAGACAAGTTAGCGACATCTGCTTTGTTTTACTACGTCGGAACACATCTCTAGCCTAGAACCTATAAATGTTATGCATTAAGTTACAATGCTCCATTAGGTTAATTCAGATGAATTTTAAGTTGATCTTCTTTAGAATTTTCCTTTCAAGGTTCACCGCGTGATGTATGTTTGCAATTCCTAGAATGCAACTATTATGATAACATTATTTTCATTCATTTTTAATAATGAAAACCTTAGCTAGTAGGGATAGAGCAATCAGATCTTTCACAAAGAGTATAGAGCACATCTAATGAAATTTCCTTAACTATTCCTATAAAGCATTCAAAAACTACAATATGCACAATGCAAGTTTTTCTTTTCAATTCCCTTAATGTTGAAATGAACAAAAGGAAACTAATGCACATACAATCAATCAATCTTTTTGCAAGAACGAAGACTTTACGATAGTTCCTTTTCGAAAGAAATGAAGACTTTTACGACACTTTCTTTTGAACAAAGATTAATCGACTATAATCTAACTTTGACAATGAATTGATAATGACAAAGAAATCATTTAAGAAACATTAATCAATCAAAGCCAAAGTAGGGCTAGAAAAGGAAATACAATGTTGATTTCAGGGACATGACACTCATTGATCATTCAGCAAGCAATCAAACAGAAGAAATTTGGTGAAAAACCCTATCCAAAGGTGGAAAACTGACCCAAGGAGGATCAATGCAGCCCTGAATGGGAGACAATGTGCTTCAGAGCACTGTCCCTAAGCCAAGGGTGCTCTATAGTGCATTGTGTCCCTCACAAGCCTGCGCTGGTGATAGTAAGCCATTTCAAGAGGTAACTAAACATAGTTTTTGACCAAAATTCACTTCAACAAGGTTGAAATACAATCAATGAAAGGAAGTAAGGTCTGCTAGAGTGTCCTAGGATGTGGATAAGCTACTTGGAACGATGATCGTTCCCCAGTGGAGTCGCCAATTTGTTATGAATAATTTGGTATCTACGGATAAATACTAATTCCCTAGATAAGTAGCCATATCTAGAACAACAGTTTAAAGCACTTTAACCTTTTTCTATAAACAATAGATAAGACAAAGAGAATGAGAGGACCTACTTGTACTTTCACTTTCCTCTTGTCTCCTTTGTATCGGTCCCATCGCTCCTTCCCGTACTTAACACGCTTGAGAAGTACCTGTAAACATCAACAGAAGACAAAGAACCAATCAAAGAAAAAGATCTATTGATTACAAGTAAATGGAATCAGATACATTTACACATATAAGCATCATATATCAAGATAAGCATATGGAAAAAGGTGTAAATACTTTATTGAATAGAAGGAAGAATTACAACCATGAAGCCTGATTCGAAGTCACTCTTCCAGCTTTGGTTCCATCCACATCACATCATAAGCATGACATTCCAACAGCATAATGACACTTACAATAGTCTCAATTCTCAAACTAACATTATATCCTTACAATTCATCAAAGTCCAGCCCCTGATCACTTAGATGAGTGCCCAATTTATAGGAAGATGGAGGAGGTTTTGTCATCAATGAGGGTATTGAATGGTCTTCCAAACTTAGAATTAGTTCCATGTACGAAGGGATGAGAGGATAGGATGTATCTTAACTCATTCCTCATCCATTTTCGAGCTCATAGGAGATGATAAGTGTGGGAATCTTCTAGAAGGCTCCAGAAGATAAGAATATTCCCCAAACCCTATGTGAATTTCGCTCAAACTCGCCTAGCGTAGGTCAAAGAGGGCCTAAATGCTCTGCAGAGCACCCTGGCATGGACTTAACTACTCTACAGTGCACCCTTGCATGGGCCTACCTGCGCTGGTCCCTCTAGAGGTCATTTCAGGATGTATTCAGGCCATGAAACTGTCTGGGAAGGAGGCATTCAAAAGGTTTACTTGTTTAAGGCATGTAGCAACTGAAATTAGGGTTTGATGAGCCCTAAACACTGATATAGATGATGGGAGTGATGTGCCCAAATGGATTTGTAACACTATGTGAGGCTTGTTTTGGTTCATTTGGAAAAGTCTTTTAGGATCTTATCCTCGATAAGGATTTTTGCAGATGAGCACCTTGGAATTATTCTTGGAAAGGATGTTAGTGACATGGACAAGCCAAGAAGAACATTGAACTTGAATTCTTTAGTCAAGTTATATTTCAAGTTCAGTTTGAGAAAAAGTCAAGAAAATTATAAGTCAAGGCTCTACAAAAATTGATTGGATCGAGTTTGGAAAAATGAAGGAACTGTACCTTTAAATGATGAACAATTGAAAGTAAACTTTTGGAGACCAAAATTTTTTTAGTGGGGAAGAGTGATCAGGAGCTCAAAATTTTCCAAAATTCAAAGTTGTTAGAACCTTGATAAGCTTAGGTTTAGATCGAAGAGCTCGTCATTCTGAATCATATGGTGTGAACGGTACTCAAATTCGAGCTCGTATTCATAAGCTAGAACAAGTCAAAGTTCAAGTTTGACTTGTCTAGGTGGCAAGCTTGGATGACATGGCAAAGGTTCCAACGAATGGGGAAGCACCAAGTGGCAGGTTGCCATTGGCCCCCGCATATAGCTTATCGTAGGTATTATAGAATTGGCCCTCGGCGCAGATAAGGTTGCGATGCGATATATCGCAATCGCATATTGCACCCAGTACCCACCGATATATATATGATACAGGGATTATCTGTCAATAACGAAATGCAATGAGTTCTAATTGCGACAATTCTCAAACGCGATATGTTATGTCTTGCAGTTTATATGATGTCGGATGTGCCGATACTGCAAATTAATGTTCATGCGCTGATTCTGATTGCGATAGTGTCCCCGGATGTGATATTCTATATATTGTGTTCTATAATCCCAACGGGTCCATGTATCGCAAAGTGCCTGTTGTTTGGGCTTGAGGTTTTCCACTGATTGTGATATTCGACGGGGTACGAAACCGTCGCCTTTACCGTTGGAAAAGCCACTTCACATGTGACTACTCGGCCCTTAACCGCGAGATAGGCAGAAAGTTGGTAGGACCACCGACTTCGGTGGAGCTGCCAGATTTAACTCGAGATAATGAATTTAACTGGCAGTAAACCATATTTGGAGGAGAAAATTATGGAAAGACTGACATAATTCATAACTAAGGCAATTTGTGACCAAATGGGATGCAAAAAGAGGCTAGATAGCCATTTTTGGACATTTTGAACTAATGGGAACATGTTTCAGGATCAAAGGAGCACTTCTAGATAGTTTTTTTGCAAAGTGAAGCCTATGGGTGCTCTTGCTAACCAGAGTGTTGATTCAGTTTATGGAGGAGTATGAAGGTGGAGATGACCTTGTAGGGGTCTTCTAGACTCCATGTGGTTTCTGCAGTAGCCATTACAGCAACGATGTAGCTTTATTTCTTCTTTTCTCTATATGTGTATGAAATAGACTTGTTTAAGTACTTCAAGTGGATTGTAGTATTGTTTATGCTCTTGGAAGTTGGAGTATGGGGTCTTGATTTGAGAGCCCTTAGCTTATTGATTGTTTCATGAATAACTGTAGGTTTTCATCTGTTAGAGTGAGAGTTCTTTGTAGAAGAATGTTTCCTTGAAGGGGAAACTAGCCACGCTTTTTGTCACCACACTTATGTACTCTTTATCACTGAAGAATTTTGAGCATAATGAGAAGGGGTCATGCCTTTAGAACCAATCCAAGGAAGTGTAGCCCAGGAGGGGTGAACTCCTTTATCAATGGCTAGTGTATTACTATTTGATGCATGATTCCATTCAGTGTTTTGGCTTCATGTTTTAAGTTTTCTTCATGAAACTAACTTAAGTAAAAACACATAAAATTCATGTTTTTACTTGCTATTTTGTAGTACAAACCTCAAGCACATTTTTGTATTATGAATGGGGAATTAGCACAACATTACTAATATGCTCCATTTCAGATCAGGGATGGGTGAGGGGAAAGGGTGCAAAAGTGGAAAACACAACCCTAACCTAGGAAAGTGTAGTTTAGGCTAGGGTTTGTGATGAATTGAAGGAGATGAGGGAAATGAGTGAAAGGAGGTGTCAAGGAAGGTGAATGAAGGTGAGGGAAGGTGGTTTGAGCCTTAACTTAGGGTTTTCTTAGAGAAAATGATTCAAAAACACTCAGACAACAAAAAATGCAGCAAACCCTAGGAGAGGGTGAATTCTGAGCTTTCAAAGGCAAACTGAAGCAAATGGAAGGTGGAGGAGGGGCATGAGAGCCTCACTTACTTGTATTTCAGGAGATGACATTGTTGGTTACTGAAGAAATCCTTGGAAAAAAATGATTTGGCACCTTGGAGGAAAAACGCAACACTAGGAGAAAAGCACAGCGCTGCTCGAGAAAAGCGCGGCACTGCCAGAGAAAAGCGAAGCGCAGCCCGAGAAAAGCGCAACGCAACCAGAGATTTAGCACTCTTGGGAAAAAAATTGTGCTTTCAGAAGGTGATGATGACTTTTAGTGATGGAGTTAAGTCTTGAGGGGATGGAATGAATGAGTTTTTAGCTCTTTTCATCTTTTATAGGCAAGGAGGTCTATTTTTCTCTTGAGTGGTAATGTGGGCCCAACTTGTCTTTTTACAAAATGACTTGAGGTGCTAGTGTATTGTAGTTTCAAGCTTTATTATACATAATTACATCTCAATAAAGATCAAAATGAACTTTAGAGATCATTATAGAACACTTTTCCCTATTACTATTCCGACCATTGTGACCTAGATGATGCCATGATTGTTTTTTGACCATTTGATCACTTGACCATAATGATGACATCTAATGGAGAATGAAACCAATGGCTTTGTCTTTCAAACATGACTGACCATGAGATGATGATTGAAGTGATGAACAAGACACTTTATTGATGACTTATCATAATGAATTATGGCATGACCAAGATGGCATTTTGACCATGAAATGGAGGGAGAAATAACATACCTAGACACGCTAACCAGTGACCAAATTTTTATTTGAAAACCTATTGAAACCATAAAAATTTACCTAGGACCCTATCAAAAATATCGAAAGAGTACATTTGATCACTGGGGACTCTGACAACTTCCACCAAGAACCATGCATCCTTCTTGTTGAGAAACCCCATACATCCTTCATCCACATAGTATAGCTTACCTATTTTTATTGCAATCTCATTAATAACAACCTTAGTCCATAACTCCATTGGGAAACTAGGAAATTTAGCCCATATGATTTTTCTTTTGGAGGATTCAACCACAGGATTAAAGCCTATCTTCTAATGTTGGAGTGTCAAGAAACCACGGCCTTTGACCCATGGTAAACTGATGATCTTTGATGCATCCTCTTCATTTAGAAAGTGGAATTCAAACCACCCATTAACCATTGCGCTAACATTTGGTCTGTAACCCAAGAGGGATGACCAATACTTTTGGGTCCATTCCTTCATTTGAACTTCGTTCATATTTATGAACTCCCGTCTCCCAACTAACATTTTCTTCCTGAGTCTAACCACGTTTTCCCAATATATATCGACACCAAGGATAACCTTATGTATTTCCTCCTAGGCCTTGATAGGCTTCTTTCTTTTATCCTTGTTTCATTTCCTATTTATAGGTATTTCTTGTGGTTACCTGATCAGATTAGCTTACACTGGCAATCCACATGGGACCTCTGAACTCCCAGCAAGTCTAGCAGAATGAATGTGTATGTACACGCCAGAGGGCTTATCCACATTTCCTGAATGAGGTAATGGCTCGAGATTTCCTGATTTTGAAATATTTTTCATGTCAAGAGACTCATTATGCTTACATTTTGGGATGCACATTGTTTCTCATTATCATTAATATCCATAGACATTGACCATAGAACTACATTAGTGCTTTGAAGGGTATCCTCATTCCAATGTAAATCCCTTTGGTGCAAGTTCCTTAAATCTATCCACTATGTGGATAGATAGAGAAAACAAAAGAGAAATGCAAAAAAAACAAAAAAGCCAGGTTTATAAAAGGATGATAATGTAAACCGAATAATGAACTTGGAACATTTTTTTTAGTTGAAGAGACCCAAAGGAACATAACAAGAGAAATAAACACATGGCTATCAAACCCCATCTCATAAATGTCGATATTGAGATACAACGTTCATAACTTCAAACCTTGAAAGAGTCTGAGAAAATGATGCAACAACATCAACCCATAGGAAATTATTTTCCCTAGACCCAAGTGGGTCATGAAATTTTCTGACAGAGAGATATTTCTTAGCACTTTTGGCCATGTGGCTCATTATAAGAGTGACAAATGATAATTTGAAGTGCCATGCATTTTTCTAGGATTTGGACAAATGTTCCTGTTAGGATATTTATTATGCATGTTTGTATAGATGGGTAGGAGGGGAAATTGGGAGCTTGAGAGGAAGCTCTAAAAAGGAGCACGATATTTCATTAGCAAGAAAGGAAATGTTGTGTCATCCTCTGTAAATATATATCATGTTTTGTGTAATAGAATGAATGAAGTTTGTATTTGTATATGCGTTGTCTGTGTTCTTATTTCTTGTATGGTTCATATGAATACCTTGCGTGAATAAAATACACAAGTATACCTGGCATAGTGAGAGTGCCCCGGAAAGATAATCATTCATAACGAAGGGTGGAAGAATTTTCAGTTTGTTTGAGTGTTATTACGAAGGAGCGCAAGTTCGGGAGGGAGGAATTTAGGTAAAGGAATTATGGTTATTGGCCCTTCGCACAATTATTTGAAGCTAGAACTCCTGGTCCGAACATGAACAATAAAACCTTGCCAAAGTTGGTTGCCCATGCATCGTATCAATCAAGAGAAAAATTAAATTCAGGATTTGGTAGAATTTGGAGTTCAAGCATTCGAGGAGATAGAAGTTTGATTCGTCATCACCATCGATCTATTGGGGTTCTGAAACCCGATGCTTTGATAACTCCATCCTCTCTATAATATTGAGGAAAATACCCTCATCTCGGTCCCACCTTCGCCCATTAGACCCAACACTTATGAGAAGGGGATCTTCATTTGTGAAACCATGATATATGAGAAATAGTTTCATAAATCAATTGATGCACTTCTGTGAGATAGTAGGTATAGCATGTGGTTTAATGGTTAGGTGGGGAGGTACATTTAGTATTGCAAGAGTCGAGTAAAACCCCTAGTATTTGAAATAGAACATATGTTGAAACGATAATCAAGTTTGTAAATTTGAATCACAAGTTTGAGTTCAGGTTGATGAGGGAGATCATAGAAGAATGATTATATAGATGAAAACATTTTATCATTGACATACACAATCTCAAAGACCAGGGAAGTGGTAGCGAAATTGATGAGCTTTTGAACAGAGATTTGGTAACGTTAATGGAGATATGGTAAGTGAAGACTCAATGCAAAGGCTGAGACAACCATCAATTTATTGGAACAAGAAAGGTACAATTGGTTTGGTAGCTACATGAAGGTAAGCATAATGTTGTTTTAAATGAGACCATACTTTAGATTCTAGAAGCTATAGATTGAGTATGAAGGTATATAGAAATAGAGTCTATATATCAGTCAAATGCTAAGTCTGGGGTATTTTATAATGATCATATGGTATACAATTTTATGTTAAATTGTAGGGTTGAACCATCTAAAAATTTTGTAGGAAAGTTTTGTTTAATTATCACACGAAATGAAACTTAGGAACTTCCTGTAACTGAATGATAGAGAGAGTTTTGTGGCATGACAAGGTGCTGGTGGCATTAATGGTCAAACCAACAATTTACCTGCATTACAAAATAATACCAGCATAGATCCATCTCAAGTACGGATCTAACATGAGCCGAGAGGGGTCAAATTTCTTGACGTGTAAACTTTTTTAACGTGAAAAATACAATGGGTTATTTTTCTTTGTTTAAATTTTATTTTTGAATGCTAAATAGAATATATAAAACCAAATAAGTCTTTTAACCATAAAAACTTAATTTTTTCGTAATATATACATAAATTCTTAAAAATGATATATACTATATACACAATTTACATTAAAATACTTTACATCACATGTACATTGAAACATTTTATCACATAAATTAAAATGGTTTATTATTATTATATTATTTTTGAGTATATGTCAATATTATTTCCATTAAAATAATTTATTGATAACTCACATTGAACATTTTTTATATACAACATTAAAATGTTTTATTTTAACAAAAAAATTTCTATATAAAGTTGACATCGACATAAATTAGTTAACATATATATTCAAATAGTTTATTTAAATCTCTGGTTGAAATATTTTTGGAAAGTAAAAGGTTTAAACATCTTACTCATACATTTTTTTTATTCTATTCATTTTTTTTAATATAGCATACATTAATTTTTTTATTTCGAACATAAATTTATATTATAAAGGGGGACAAATGGACGGACAAACTTACACATCCCCCTCGTATCGAGTTGTAGAATAAACATCTTTGGTCAATTAGTGTAAAAGAGGAAAGAACTAAGAATTGTTGAGTAGAAAAACAAATCTTTGAGGCCTAGGGATTATCTCCCTAAGCTAAGAGAATCCTCCAAGAGTCCAATGGAAACCAAGATGGCATATTACCTTAGAAAAGGCCACCAATATTCCCAAGGAGCATGAAACCATAGAGGGGAAAACTGTAAGAAAAAATCCTAAACAGTGCCACTACCATGAACAAGTTAGGAAACCAAATCAACTGAAGAAACTAAAGCAAATCACTGCAACTAGCTTACGCATCTCACTTATCCTTTTGACCCATCTTAGCTAACATCCCACCTCGCATGCATGAGATAGTAGATGAGAGAATTATAAAATAAGCTGAGTGAGAGAATGCTTATGTCACAACCTAGAGCTTGTGTCCATGCATATTAATTCTAGAGACTTGGATGTGTGTCATTCACATGTCGTTCCATATAATGGCCCCTCTCTTGACACATGAAAGACTGAGACGATGGATAGTAATTGAGCTATATTGTGATGAAAACCAATGTACAATCTATGAATCAAACTTTTGGTAAGGACTTTTTTCTAGGTGGGGAATTAGTTATTGAAACATTGTTTTCACCATCACACATTGTTGTTTTTAAGAAAAATTCCTTTTGTCCTATATGATAGCCTACAAAACATATCAAACAAGGCTACTCAAGGTGGATAACATCACTATGAATACCAACTACTAAAATTTCAATACCAATTTATATTAGAGATATTTTTTTATTAATAAATCATACATAAACCCATAAACTTCAACTTAATACTAAAATATATATTTTTATTTTATTTTATTTTTATGCCCATAGATATAATCTATTGAAATTGGTATGCAAGAATTTTGATTCTTAAAAAAAACGGCTTAGAAAACTGCTTAGATTGTAATGTGATAAACTCAGAGTATTCTTTGTCTTAGTAGCAATGGAACCAACTAAATTAAGAACTGAGATCACGAACAGTTACAACTTTTCATTGGGAGAGATCAATGGCAAAGACTTGTGCCTTTCACTCCAAGCTTTCACCGGTTGGACCTAAGCGTTGATTAAAAACTAATGTATTGAATTATAAAATCTCCATGTAGCACGTTTGTAGTATTCCCTTAACATTCCTTCATGGTTAAAGAAATAATACATGGAGTCTGGACGGAGCAGTTAGTTTAGTGGTGTTAGTGGGGTAATTGCTCACCATCTCATGGTAGTCGTCTTATTTGCTCACTGTGTGATGGCCAATGTCTTACCTCCTCACCTTGGATGGTTGATGTTAGCTTTTAAGGTAGTAGGTTTTAGGTTTTAATCTAGTTTATGTTTATCAGGTTTTATTTTTTAGAATTAGCTTTATGTTTTAGATTTATTACTTTAAATTTAAAACCTAGGTTTATTAATTTATTTTCAAAATTTTTAAGTTATTACTTTAAATTTAAAATCTAGGTTTATTAATTTATTTTCAAAATTTTTAAGTTTATTATTTAAATTTTATTAGTTTAATATTTAGATTTATTACTTTTACTAATTAAGTTTTAAGTTTTATTCTTTACTTAAATTTACTTTAGGTTTTATTATTTTAGGATTATAATAATAATAAGTTTTATTAAGTTTATAATAATATTAGGTTTTATGTAGTTGTGTTAGGTTTTATAATAATAATATGTAATATTAAATTTATAATGTAATATTAAGTTTATAGAAATTTTATTGAGTTTAACAATATGATTAAGAGTGTTTATATATATAAATGTTTTTTATCAATATATATCAATCACATTTATTAATGTGATTGTGCATGTGGTAGATATATGCCAATGTATTTGATATACATTTATTAGCATATATCAACTACTTTTACAAATATTACTAAAATAACTTTTACTTTTATTATATAAATTAAATAATAATAATTTATATAATAATATGATAAAAAAAATAAACATTATAATTTGCTAAGGAAAAATATTTTATTGCAAATATTCCATTTAACATTTTCATTGTCCCATGACCACGCGTATAAAAATAATGCATAATGATGAATCACATTGCACATATTTCCCTAAAATTTTCATTGTCTCATGCCTACTATATCATGCCTAGTATATGAATAATGCATAATGATGAAATCATATTGGAATTGTTTATATTAATATATAGTTTTGTTTGAATAATATTGTCATGTTGGTATGATTTAGGAGTCCTAGACTGTATGACATTATGTTCCACAGACCATACCAAGGATTTTTTAAATGCGACAAATCCGCAATCCTCATTCATCGATAAGCGTGTCTATATCGACCCCGCCCCCTGGATGTGTCGACATTGACTTTATTTATGAGCCGATATTTTTAATTTCTGGACGACCGCGATTGAACCCCAACCGAATATGCTTTGTCTGAGTTCAAGATCGATGGTTGTGGAAATGGGGAGCGTGAAGCGTTGCTGCAGAAATTCTTTATGCGAGATTATTTTTTTCGTTGTGAATTGGAAGAGCTAACGTTTCCATTCTCCGACGGTCTATTAACGTCGACCATGGCTGCAGCGATTGGGACCATGAAGCGGTGGAGTGAAAATATATTTTTGGGGAAATAAAAATATGTTTGACCCGTTGTCGGGTGTCAGGCCGAAATAACAACGCCTATATGTGACTATCCAATGGGAGTTATGCATTGTGTCCATCTCTTCCCAAGCTGAGTCCATGAAGGCGAAGCAATCTCGTGAACACAATCGTGATAGTAAGGTTTGTTAAATGAATCGAATTTACCAAATAATTCGCAAGACGAATCGACAGAGTTTGTTCCCATGTCTGCATCTACCCATGTAAAAATAAGAATGGCTACCAAAATACTATTGTGAATTTCTCCATGGCCTCTCGATTTGTTGTAACATTATCATTCCTTCAGGATCACTATGTTTCTTGTAAACCACCACCACAATTCGAATTCTTATGGTAAAATTCCATGGTTCTTTAGATGTTAATGAATACTATCAAATGTAGCAATTACTCTTGGAATAAAAACCTTGGATAGAAGGATTAAATTTATGATCATATAAATTTACAGTTTAATTTAAAAAAATTCTCTCAAATTCATGCAATAATCGATCAAATTCAGACTGCGATATCCACGCGTGGTACACCACAGTGATTATGGAACTTATTTAGTGGCTTGGTGGAAATATTTGACATGGAGTTTATTGAAAATGTTAAGGCCAATGATGTTAGTGTCAAATTTGTTTTTGCAGACAAAAAAATTCAGAGCGATGTCGGCCCTTCAAAGCAAGTGGTGGGAACAGAGAAAAACCTGGCAGGCCTGACCGACATTGGCAAAAGTCCTCTCCTGTCTAGAGTTGCGTGACTCGTCCCATCGTTGGCCTGCACAAGAACAAAATAAACGAAAATAGTTAGGGCTTGGCATATGTCGCCGCCAAAGAGGAGTGATAGGGAAAAAAACTTGAAAAAAATAGGGGTGGTTTTGCATTTACCTGGTTCGTGGCTGGGAGGAGCAACGGTGGAAGAATGGATGAAGGAAACAAAAACACAATGGTGTGCGACATGGGGCGAAAGAAAAACGTTGGTCTCGTCTGTAGTTTTCTCGGCATCTCGACAAAGCTCAAGGGCAGTGCATGATTGCATGTAGGGAGCCCCCCAACTCTAGTGGATGAGCTCCTCTCCTCGCCTGGGCAAACGTTGCAAATGGAGAGAGGTGGTGGGGAGGGCAAGGATGGTAGGTAAGTCAACCAGCGGAGGGCTGCAACATCCGTCGGATGAGAAGGGAGGGTAGGTGGATGGCGGATGCACACAAAGGGATAGGTGGAGGCTGGAGGGCAGGCATGTTTGGAGGGAACACACGTTTGTCTCGGAGGGTAACACTGATCTTGACATATTTTTTAATTATAAAAATATTTTCCAACTTCTTAAATGGAAAAATGAAATGTCTTATTGTTAATAAATGAGAGAAAATGTATTTTATAATAGCTCATGTAAATGTACAATGGTAAATCTCATCATGGTTTAATTTGATAAAACTAAAAAAAAACCTTTTTTCTGTATATTTGTTTTGTATGTTTGATATCGACACTCTTTTTTTTTGTATAGTTTTAATGACACTCTCAAAGTATAACTAGATCACATATAAAATATTCCCATATAAATATATGGTTTAACATATTTAATGGAAAAATAACTCTCTTTTTGGTTAGCAAATAAAAATAATTCTTGTAGTGATAAATTGCTACCATTGGATCTATATCTTCATACATTCAGTAGACAAATTTCCATGTAAATTATTGACTAATTTTTTAAATAACAAAAGAAATTTTCATTTAAAAATTCATTTCTTTAATTATAAATTGCAACCTTTGAATTTATATGTTTCATAGATGTGTTCAGAAGAATAGCAAAATAATATATAGCCTAAATTAATCCCAGTTGAATCAAATGCTATACTATCATATGCCATCTGACCAACCCTTCAAAGCGGGCTCATGTAACACGTTACTTTTATGAGTTAGGAAAATTCTGGAAGAGAGAATCTCTTATCTTGGGGTTAAAAAGGAATTATTGAGAAGAATTTTTAGGGACCCATGGTCATTAACCATATAATACCATTAAAATTGCATGGAGCTATTATGTACAATGGTTGATTGTTGAGTGTATTTCTTTAGAGGAATCACATCTCTGTGAGGGCAAGCCAAGATCATAGCCAATATAGCCATCATCGAAGGATCGACTTGGGCTTCTTGCGAGCTCATTTGAGTGCTTTCGTAGGGGTGAAAGTGGAACTCAAGGTTCAATTTGGCATTAAAACTCAGAATTAGATTGCAATTGGAGGTTGTGATATGGGGACCAAATTTCACTAAGGTGAATTCACTTGAAGATTCTTCTGGCCGAAGTTACTATTAATTTTATTTCTGAATTTAATAAGTTGAAGTCCTTACTATTAAATATTGAGATTGGTTGGGTGACGACTAGGGAATGTTTGGAAGTTGTAAAACAAATAGTTGAGTGACCTCCAATGGTTACAAATTACTTCTCAACAACAACACTCATTGTAAATATTGATTAATTAATTGATTAAACATATTATGTTAAAAATAATTTAAATATAAATAATTTAGATATAAGTAAATTTCGTATATAAAATTTTGATACATTAACAATTTTTAATAAATATTTAATTTAAAAACACATTATTTATTTAAATTTATATTGATTCAATGAAATTGAAAATAAATATATATATACTTAAAAAAAATAAAAAATCATAATAATTAAAAATATTAATCAAAATAAATTCAATAAATATAATTACAACTTATGCTTATTAAAAAATGCACATATAACATATAACTTACCACTGACATAAAAAAACTTATAACTAAAAAAGAGCAAGTAAACAATAAAGAGTAAAAACAATATACAAATCAAATTGAAATTATTTATAAAAAATATGATATATAAAAAACTTATAACTTATTCGAGAGAAAGAAAAAAAAAGAGATTAATATATTTTTTATAACTTATTTATAAAACTTTTAATATAAATATAAAAAATATTGTGAAATTTAAACACTAAAAAAATTTATAGGTTACGTATTAAAGAAAGTAAAAATTCTTATCAATGAAGGATAACAATGGGCTCATTGTATTTAGAGTAATATTTATTCAAATTTATATTAAATTTAATGAAATCTAAACCACTTATTAATTTTTTTTATATAAAATCATCCACTCCAGCAATCAACGCAATGAGCAAGGTATGCTCATCAAATTGGACACGGTGAACGCCTTCGATCGAGTAAGGCACTCTTTCCTCCTCCAAGTTCTTTTTGCATTTGGATTCAGTATTGAATTTGTTAAATTAATTAAAGCATGCATTGGAGAACCTTGGATAGCCCCCCTAGTAAATGGCAGACCGACAGAATACTTCACAGTTTTGAGGTGAATCAGGCAAGGCTGCCCTCTATCCCCCTTCATGTATATTCTGATGGCAGACTCTCTCAGCAGAAAGCTCACAGCTGAGAAGCTCAAGGGGACTCTTCCTGGCATCAGGGCCATAACTGGAACAACCCCAATCAATCATGCCTTGTTCGTTGATGACTCCATCCTTATGGTGGGAGCCTCCATTAAAATAGCAAGAGCCTTCAATGGAGTAATCCAAAGCTTCTGCAGAGTCTCTGAAGCAATGGTCAACGAGAGGAAAAGTGCAGTGTACAGTTGGGTGGTAGACTAGCAAACTATACTTAGGATTGCCCAAGCCCTAGGCTTCACCGGCTATGTCTCCTAGGAAAAATTCAAGTACCTTGGCCTGCCTTTAACCTTGGGTACCAGCAAGGCCCCTCATTGGATGGAAATTATCAACAAAATTAAGGCTAAAATGACTTCTTGGGGTGGACAGTGGCTCACCACAACAAGGAAGCTCACTCTGGTCAAGTTAGTTCTCTCATCCCTTCCTATATACCAGGCCTCATTCCTTTTAGCTCTAAAAATGATCACCGAACAGCTAGAAAAGTTGATTCGAAACTTTCTATGGCAAGGAGGAAAGGGGAACCAAAAAAAAATTCATATAGTAAATTGGGACATAGTGAAAAGGCCAATATTTGAAGGTGGACTACAGGTAAGAGATCCTGGGTTGGCCAATTTGGAAATGGGAGGCAAGATCCTCTGGAAAATCTTCTCAAATCAAAGACACCTTGTTAGTCAAGTCCTAATTAAAAAATATCTGCACAGACTCTCAATAAGGAATATGGAAGAAGGAGCCTCCCACAAAGGAACCACGTTGTGGAAGCTATGCAGCCAAGGTTGGAAGTTTTTCAAAGAACAACTCTACAGAATACCAGGAAACAGAAAAAGAATTAGATTGTGGGATGACAAGATCATGGGCCTCCAACCCCTAAATCTTGCACCGGAAATTGCAGACCTGCACAACTGGCTCATTCAAAAAGGTATCCATAATCTTGCTGACATCTGCACTTGCGATATAGTAGGGAACTGGAGTAATTGGGCCCTGCAATGTCCCCCTGACTGGATGCTCCCTCAAATCCATCAATTACTTGCTAAACTCAATGGTTTGACTCCTATGCATCTCCAGTCGAAGGACAAGTGGGGCTGGGGGAAGACAGGAGCTTACTCAGCAAGGCTGGGTTTTGTATCTCTATAAGAATAACATCAGCAAATCCACACTACAAAGCTTTGGCAGCATGTTTGGGACCCATTTGGACTCCCAAAAATCAACTTCATCTGCTGGACTCTCATGCATAAAAGGACTCTCAATGGAGATAATTTAGAGAAAAGAGTAATCATTGGACCCCACAGATGCCCTCTCTACTGCAAGGCTCAGGAAACGATCGAACACTTATTCATAGATTGCCCCTTCTCTTAAGAAGTCTGGTTTCAAGCAATGATGGGGCTCAACGCCCAAATCCTTGAGCAAACATCAGTTGTTAGTCTCTTTGCAACATGGAAAGAAAGCTATCCACACACTCTGAAAATAAAATCTACATGGTCTAAAATATGGAATGCAATCCCAAAATATATCTGCTAGGGAATCTGGTTAGCTAGGAATGAAGCCATCTCTAACAATAGACTTCAATCCACCAACTCAGTGTTAGTCAAGGCCAAAGCTCTGCTGCTGGAAACTTTTGAAAATGGACCTTATAAGCATGACAACTCCCTACTACCTGAAGAACTCAGCTGGCTAGGTGAATCCCTGAGACGAGCCAGCATAAAAAAGAACATCTCCCTGCCTAGCCATAATCCAGAGTGGCGGCTTCAGAATTCTGAGGAGGACTTTAAAAAGTGGTGGAAAAATCAAGGCAAAGTCACGATATTCTTCGATGGAGCCTCCAAAGGAAACCCAGGGACATCAGGGGCAGGAGGAATAATTTACTCCACAGATGGGCACAAAAAGGACAGGTTCAGTTGGGGTCTAGGACAGAGCACTAATAACCAGGCTGAGATTCTCGGACTGCTCAAAGTGTGTCAGCTGGCTCAGAGGAACAGAGTGGAAAATCTTCAAATCTTCGGTGACTCCAAAATCCTGATAAAGGTCCTTAATATTGGCGACCAACTCAATAGCTCTGCTCTAAACAAGACCATTGAAAGAATAAGAAAGATTACCCAAAATTTCACTTCCTGCTCATTCTACCATGTCCTAAGAACTCTTAACAAGGAAGCTGACATAATGGCTAATAAAGGGTGTCTTCTAGCTCAAGGAATGCTGGCAAAGAATGAAGAAGAAGTTGAAATGCAATTCCTTAATAGAACAAGTGAGCGGTACAAGGACAAGTTAAAAAAGGCAGTGGGCCTTAGTCCCAATGCTTTTGTCCAATTCTTCTCTGAGGGCAGAAGAATTATGCAAACTCAAGGCTCTCACACAGGTAATCGTATCATGGGATAGCTTATCCCCGAGTGGAGTAAACTAGTAAATGGTTTATTGCATGGACCATCGAAGGTATGGTGATTAATCAAGGCACAGAACAGAAGTCAAAAAGAGAATGGTTTCTTTTTGACCCGGGGAGTGGTAAGCGGTCTTATCGCACCGCTTATGAAGGCTGGGTAGTATTCCTCATTTGGACGCGATGTGCCTGAGGGACTGACGCGTGGCTGGACAAATCCACCCTTTTTGCGTGCTTCAGAGGTGTTAAGGGTCGAACAACGAGGGACGCGAAAAGCATTGGATTTGGGCAGACGAAGATCTGATGGTTATTGCGCTTGGAACATAGTGGGGTGTTAATGAAGTGGGGAGCGGTTTGCGATTTTCATCGCACCGCTTACAGCTGTTGGGCAGTTTTTTCTTTAACAGACGTGAAGTACCTAAGGGCTCAACGCGTGGCGGGACAAAACCGCCCATATCGCGTGCTTTTGAGGTGTTAAGTGTCGGACAGTAAAGGACACGAAAAGCGTCGGATCTTGGTGGGTGAATATCTGACGGTCATCACGCGAGTATCATGGTGGGGAGTTAATGATGCGGTGAGCGGCAAGCGGATTTCATCACCCCACTTTTGGCCACTAGGCAGTTTTTTATGAATCGACGCGATGTACTTGAGGGCTCGACACGTGGCGGGACAAAACCACCCATATTGCGCGCTCTTGAGGAGTTAAGAGCCGAAAAGGTGAAGGGCGCTATATGCGTCGGATCTGGGCGGGGGAAGATGTACGGTTATTGCGCATTGAACAAGGAGGTAAGTTAACCCTGACGTGGGGTCGGGAATGGAAGAATAGCCTGGCTTATTGGAGGTGGGGCCAGGTTATTTAACAATAATGGGCGAGCAAGTATAGGCCTAGGATTAATATTTATCCGGGAATTATTGTAAGGTACGCAATGTTCAAATTACCAAAGGAAAGCGGAAATGTAAGAAAGGATACTCAGAATCCAAGAGAAGATCAAGGAACTCTTAGCCATACCAAAAGAATCAAAAGTGACAGCTAAGCTCTGATACAAAAGCCAGAATATGAGGACTCTAAAAGCTAGAATCTCTCAAATGATTGTAATCGAGGTTGATTGGCCATGCCCAACCTCTCCTTATTAATAAAACTCAACCGTTTTTGTTAATATATATCTATATATATATAGAATGTGTAACTAATTAATATTAATATTATTGTGAAAATTAATATTAATAAAATAAAAATAAAAAAAGATAAATTAGAAGGTTTTTCTGGAAAGATGTTTTTATTGGTTGTATTTTCTTTTATGAAATAGAAAAAAAAAATTGTATTAATTTGGGAGACATGACATGCAAGCTCAATAATGTCGAGCTAATGGATGGTCATCGCTCTATTTTTCTTACAATCATTGTCTTCAAGGCAGAGGGAAATAACGAAAGATTTGCATCTGCAGAGAGTTAAATCTTCTCTTTGCAGCTCCTGAAATCTTCTTGGAGTCTTGATCGTGTTTCTACAGTGAACCATGATCAATGATGGTTAATCATGCTTGAATATGGTCGACCATGGTCAATGTCTTTATAGTTAACCACAATCTACCGTGGTAAACCAATATCAGCCATGGTCAACAATGGTTAACCATGGTTTAATTTCATCGACCATAATCAATCTTGATTAAAGTATATTTAGTCATGATGAACGATGATGGTAAACCATGGACAATAATGGTCAACCATGGTCAATCATGGTCAACCATGGCCGAACATCGCATTGTGACAAAGATTGTCTTGATATGGAAATCAACCATGGTCAACCTTATTTATTTTTGTGTTTATAATTTTTATAAACACCTTGGGTTTATAATATTAGTCCCTTCAGTTTAATATTATTCCCTTGGGTTCATAATCCCTTAGGGTTTTAGTATTAATCCCTTGGGTTTATAATATTGATCATGGTCAACCATAGTCAATCATAACCAACCATGGTCAACCATGGTCGAATGTCACATTGTGACAAGGATTGTCTCAATATGAAAATCAACCATGGTCAACCATGCTTATTTTAGTGTTTATAATATTTATCTTAGGGTTTGTATACCTTGGGTTTATAATATTAGTCCCTTGGGTTTAATATTATTAGCTTGGGTTCATAATCCCTTGGTTTTATTATTCCTTTGGGTTTATAATATCAATCATGGTCAATCATGGTTAATCATAGCCAACCATGGTCAACCATAGTCGAATGTCGCATTGTGACAAAATTTGTCTCAATATGAAAATCATAGACAATCATGGTCAACCATGTTTTATAAAATCCAACATGGTCAACCATGGTCGAACATCGCATTGTGACAAAGATTGTCTCAATATGAAAATCAACCATGGTCCAATGTCGCATTGTGACAAAATTTGTCTTGACAAGAAAGTCAACCATGGTCCAATGTCACATTGTGACAAGGATTGTCTCAATATGAAAATTAGCCATGGTCAACGATGTTTATATACCTTGGGTTCATATTATTGGTCCTTTGGGTTTAATATTAGTCCCTTGGGTTGATAGTCCCTTTGTTGTATTGTGACAAAGATTGTATCAATATGGAAATCAACCATGGTCAACCATGGTTCAATGTTGCGTTGTGACAAAGATTGTCTCGATATGAACATCAATCATGGTCAACCATGGTCCAATGTCGCATTGTGACAAGGATTGTCTCAATACATAAATCAACCATGGTCAACCATTTTTATTTTAGGGTTTATAATATTTATCTTAGGGTTTATATACCTTTGGTTTAAAATTTTTATCCCTTGGGTTTATTGTTCCCTTAGGTTTATAATATCAATCCCTTGGGTTTATTAATCTAAGGGTTCATATTCATAGGGTTTAATTTTATCCCCTTAGGTTTATAATTCCTTTAGTTTTTAGTATTAATCCCTAGGGTTTATTATTCCCTTGGGTTTATAATGTCAATCATGGTCAACCATCGTCAATTATGGTCAACCATGGGAAAACATCGCATTGTGACAAAGATTGTCTCAATCTGAAAATCAATCATTGTCTCAACCATTGTCTAACATCACATATTGAAAATATTTTCTAAACATGATAATCATGGTCAATCATGTTCAATCATGGTCAGCGTTGGTCAACCATGGTCAACCATGTTTTATAAAATCAAATATGGCCATCCATGGTCAGTCATGGTCACCCATGGTCGAACATCGCATCGTGACAAAGACTGTCTTGATATGAAAATCAACCATGGTCAACCATGGTCAACCATGGTCAACCATGATCAACCATGTTTATTTTAGTGTTTATAAACCACCATCAACCATCATCATAATGGTTAATCAATGTCTCTACGATGAACCATGATCCACGATGGTTAATCATGCTTTAATATGGTCAACCATGGTCAATGTATTTATTGTCAACCACATTCAACCATGGTCAACCATGATGAACCATGGTCAACGATGGTCAACCATGATTAACCATGATTGAATTTCATCAACCATGATCAACATTGATTAAAGTCTCTTTGATCATGATCAACGATGATGGTGAACCATGCACAATCATGGTCAACCATGGTCAACCAAGGTCAATCATGGTTAATCATAGCCAACCATGGTCAACCATAGTCGAATGTCACATTGTGAAAAAATTTGTCTCAATATGAAAATCATGGACAATCATGGTCATCCATGGTCAATCATGGTCAACCATGTTTTATAAAATCAAACATGGTCAACCATGGTCGAACGTCACATTGTGAAAAATATTGTCTCGATATGAAAATCAACCATGGTCAACCATGGTCCAACATCACATTGTGACAAAGTTTGTCTTGATATGAAAATCAACCATGGTCCAATGTCGCATTGTGACAAGGATTATCTCAATATGAAAATTAGCCATGGTCAACCATGTTTATTTTAGTGTTTATAATATTTATCTTAGGGTTTATATACCTTGGATTCATAATATTGGTCCCTTGGGTTTAATATTATTCCTTTGGGTTGATAATCCCTTTGTCGTATTGTGACAAAGATTGTGTCAATATGGAAATCAACCATGGTCAACCATGGTTCAACATTGCATTGTGACAAATATTGTCTCGATATGAAAATCAATCATGGTCAACCATGGTCCAATGTCGCATTGTGTCAATATGGAAATCAACCTTGGTCAACCATGGTCAACCATTTTTATTTTAGGGTTTATAATATTTATCTTAGGGTTTATATACCTTGGGTTTAAAAATTTTATCCCTTGGGTTTATTAATATAATGGTTCATATTCTTAGGGTTTAATTTTATCCCCTTAGGTTTATAATTCCTTTGGTTTTTAGTATTAATCCCTTGGGCTTATTATTCCATAGGGTTTATGATATCAATCATGGTCAACCATGGGCGGACATCACATTGTGACAAATATTGTATCAATATGAAAATCAATCATTGTCTCAACCATGGTTGAACGTCACAAAATGAAAAAGAATGTATCAATATGATAATTGTAGAAAATCTTGTAGATTGAAAAGCTAATGAAATTTGCTAAAGCAAGAGACAAGAATCTACTTCTACTCTTTACAGAAGACCATAAACATCAAGAAAACAATAATCAATAGAGGAAGAGAATCAAAGGCACATAACACAATATATATCCAGGGAAAGCCATAGCTCAAAACCCCACTATCTATTTTGTATTAATCCAGAAAATCAAGATGAAATTACAATGCTTGTTCTCTCTAAAACAATCCCGACACTCGAAATATTCAATCTCCAACTCATAAGAAAGCTCAAGGCCAAAGCTTAGCCTCTTCACAAGCTCTCCAACTCTCTATTCTAATCTGTAATTCCTATGGAGGATAGCTTATATTTAAAGGTAAATAAAGCCTCTAAAAACTGTGCAATCCCTTAAGGATCAGTTCCTGAATGCAGGCACTATCAGCGCAACTCAAACAATATAAAACAAATAGAACATTGTCCCTATGCTCTAGTCTCAACTAGGTCTTTCTCAGAATCGACATGCATGAGTTTCTGATGAGTAAATATTCGGTTAACTAGAGTAGCACTAGTGGAGTTCATTAGTGACACCACTGACTGTTAACTCGTTATTAGGTCTCTCAATTAGTTTGAGAACTAAGTTAACTGAACTGACTCATGAAATTAAGTCTTCTATTCTACAACTCACAATTAACTCATATTGGACTCCTACAAAGTAGGGAGAACATACACATGACGGCAAAAAGACTTCCAACTCGAATTTCCTAAGTTAAGTAAGTTTAATAAACTTAATTTAACTATTTTAAGTTGTTATGAGAATAGAATTTGAATTTAATTTCTGGTTTAATTCAGTTAAAAATTAAATTGGACTCTCTTGTTGCCATTTCTCAACACTCCCTCTCAACAAGAAAGGGATTATTAGCTACCCTGATCCTGTCTCTGTGAAACTTGAATTTACATGTTTACAATTCCTTTGTCAAGATGTCAACATCTTTCTCCTTTGTGGGAATGTAATCTAACAACATGATCTGCCTCAATACACAACCTCTAAGATGATGATATCGGATATCAGTATGCTTGGACCGATCATGAAAAACTAGATTTTCAAAGAGTTTGATACAATTTTGATTATCACAGTAAATCACTGTCGGATCCATTTGCTAACCAAAAAAACCAACCAGGATCTTCCTCATCCAAATAGCCTTCCATGCCACCTGACTTGCAGCCATGTACTCTGCCTCTTCTGAGCTGAGTGCAACCGATCTCTGTTTCCTGTTGTACCAAGAAATTGTCGCTGACCCAATACTGAAGATCCCTCCTGATATGATTTTCCTGTCGGATGAACTCCCTGCCCAATCTGCATCGAAGAAGCCTTGAAGCTTCACTCTCTCTCTCCTTATGTACCATAACCCAAACTGAGTAGTGCCTATGAGGTATCTCAATACATTCTTTGCCGCCTTCCAATACAACTTGGTAGGCCTAACCATCGCTTGACTAAGTTGGTTAATTGCATAGCACATATATGGTCGTGTGTTCACCAAGTACATGAGTGAACCCACAAGTTTCTTGTAAACAATAGCCTCCATTACTTCCCCTGAAGTAGCACCCTGTTTCCTCCAGTTACCATCTAGAGGAGTCTCCATGGGTTTACTGCTCTCCATGCGGAATCTCCTGAGTATATCGTTGACATACTTGCCCTGAGATACAAACAAATCCCCATCTCTCTGTCATACCTCCATGCCAAGAAAGTAATGCATGAGCCCCATGTCCTTCATCTCAAACTCTCTTGCAAGGTCCTCCTTGCAAGATTTGATGAGATTCTCATCACCTGTCAATATAAGATCATCTACGTAAAGTACAATGATCAACAACTTACCTTCCACCACTATGTGATATAGGTTCGCATCTGCTTCACTCTTTGTGAAGCCCAACCCAGTGACGTAGTTATCTATCCTGGTGTACCAAGCACAGGGTGCTTACTTCAACCCATACAACGCTCTCTTGAGTCGGCACACATGTGACTCACGGTGCAAGGTTTCAAAACCTTCAGGCTGCTCTATGTACACCTCTTCCTCAATCATGCCATTGAGGAAGGAAATCTTCACATCCATTTGATGGATCTTTTAACTTATCGGTGCTAATAGTGCCAAAATAGATTTGATTGACAAGTACCTTGCAACAGGAGAAAAGGTCTCCTCATAGTCAATCCCCTCTACTTGTGAAAAGCCACGGGCCACAAATCTGGCCTTATGCTTCTCCACACTACCATCTGCAACTTGCTTTACCTTGTAAAGTCAACGGGAGGTCACAATTGGCTTATCCTCCGGTCTCGGGACCACATCTCGAACATTGTTTCGAACTATGGAGTCATACTCCTCCGCCATCGCATCAACCCAAACTGACTATTGCAGTGCTTCCTGAAAGGAAGATGGCTCTATCGCAACACATATACCCATAAGTGCCATGTATCTAGTGTACCTCTCTGGTGGCCTCCTCTGTCTGTGCTGAGAAGAGGGTGCTCCCACATTCCCCCATGCATCATCCAACAATCTGTTAGCCTCTCTAGTGTGCCTTCTTCCCTCTCTGGAAGACTCTGCCTGAGTGGATGTATCCACTCTCTAAACCTCTGCATGTGGCTTCTCGATATCAATCTAAGGCCCCTCAACCTTAGCAGGTAAAATATCCTCATCTGCATGTAGCTCAATCTCCCTCTCAAGGGATACTCGCATGGCCTTCTCCTCATCGAACCTGATATCCCTGCTAACCACTGTCATCCGACTGGTCAGCATGTACACCCGATAATTGTGGGGTGTATCTATGTACCCCACAAAGATCCCCAACTCTGTTGTTGGCTCAAGCTTCCGACGTGGGCTACAGTTCTGAACATAAACCGTTGTGTTGCATGCCTCAACCCACAAGTGTAGTGGTAGGCCTTAATCATTCAACATTACCCTTGCTTCCCTACTATTCTCTTGTTCTTCCTCTAGGCAACCCCATTTTGTTGAGGGTTATGGGGTGCTATCAACTCTCATTTAATCCCTTCCACTGCATAGAAGTTCTTAAACTCATTGGAGACATACTCACCACCATTGTCACTTCATAGATCTAAACCTTCTTGCCAGACTCTTTCTCTACCAATGCTTTGAACTCACAAAACTTTGTGAAAGTTTGATCTTTTTTGCATAAAAAAATACCCAAAATTTACGAGAATAGTCATCAACAAATATAACATAATACCTGTGTTTGGTCATGGATGCTGTCGAGAATGGTCCACACACATCTGAATGGACTCTCTCCAAAATAGACTCTACTTGACTATCTCTGTCTCCAAAGGAAGACTTGTTGTATTTTCCCAAAGTACAACCCTTACATGTATCAACTTGCTGAAGCATACTTATGGGAACACCGATATATATTTGCTGCAATATCTTCAAAGCCCCATGATGCAAGTGGCCCAATCACCTGTGCCACAACTCATTGACGTCCCGGATCAACATCTTTTCCACTTTTGAACTCAAAGTAACACAATCCTCTACCTCCATCTTATAGAGATTTTGAACTCGAATCCCTATCTTCTTTACTTGACCCATGGCTATGTGTCTAAGGATTGCCTTTCCTTTCAAAAATATCACATCATAGCCTATATCCTCAAGCATGGCAACGGATACCAAGTTCTTCGTCAATCTGGGTACATGCATAACATTCTTCAAGTTGAGTGGAGCCACATGCTCCCTCTGAAAAGTAGTAGTGCCGCACTAATAACACTATAATTATCGTCATCACCCATCTCAATATGCGTCTTGCGATCTTTCTCCTCCAGTTCATTGAATAACTCTTTGTCGCTAGTCATGTGGAAAGAAGCTCCACTGTCTAAGTACCAGCCACTTCCCATCATTGAAGCCACCATGCATGCAATGAGGGAAAAATCCAATTCGAATTGGGAGGCCAAATCCTCACTCGCCGCTCCTCCCGAGGACTTCTCCTCGGACTTCTTCAATGGACAATTTGTAGTAAAGTGTCCCATCTTGTGACAATGAAAGCATTTAACTTTCATTATGTCCTTCTTCTTACCTCCATGATAAGAATCTGATTTGGAATGGGAAAGTTTACCTTTCCCCTTCCTCGCCTTAATCGCTAAGGCACAATTCTCTTCATCATCAATCTTTGATGAAGAGCCATCCCTGGTGTTCCTCCTGATCTCATCCTGCATCAAATCCAACCATAGTCGTTCCTAATCTGGAAGCTTCTCCCCACCATTGACAGAGTCCTGACAACTATGCCAACTCTTTGGGAGTCCAAGAAGAGCAAGGCTCACCATATCCTCCTTGGAAACCGTGACTCCAGCACTTTCAAGTACATCTCAACATTGAGTGAACTTGTTCAAGTAATTTGGAATCGTCTCGCCTTTCTCCATCTTGATTTTACGAAGTTTATCCTTCAGTGCTAACTTCCTTTAATCACTGTTATTCTGATACAAGTCCGTCAATGTTTTCCACATATCATGCGGGGTTTCCTTTCCATGGAGACTCGAGACAATATGATCTCAAACTCCCTCAAGGATTATACGCCTTGCCTTCACCACACACTTCTTCCACTTGGCCAAGTTTTGTGCATCAGTAGCTGTTGGCTTAAGAATTGCTTGTTCAACAAATTCCTTCAAGCCATTGTCCTCCAATACAACCTCCATCCTGTCCCTCCAAGCTATGAAATTCGTGTTGCCTTCCAAGGCATACTCAAGCCTCAACCCATGGAACGCCATCTGCCAATCCTGAGGTATGTATTGAGAATTTGACTTTCACTTGCAACTTAGAAACTCAAAAATTCGTAATCTCCTCTAGTATACAGTTCTTAGCTCCAATACCATGTAGAAATTCATGTAGATTCACAAGCTAATGCAATTTGCTAAAGCAAGAGACAAGAATCTACTTCTACTCTTTACAACGGAAGCCCATAAACATCAAGCAAATAATAATCAATAGAGGAAGAGAATCAAATGCACATAACACAATAAATATCTGGGGAAAGCCACAGCTCAAAATCCCACTATCTATTTTGTATTAATTTGGAAAATCAAGAGGAAATTACAATACTTTTTCTCTCTAGAACAATCCCAGCACTCAGCGAATTCAATCTCCAACTCATAAGCAAGCTCAAGGCCAAAGCTTAGCCTCTGCACAAACTCTCCAAGTCTCTATTCCAATGCATAATTCCTATAGAGGATAGCTTGTATTTAAAGGGAAATAAAGCCTCTAAAAATTGTGCAATCCCTTAAGGATCAGTTCCTGAATGCATTCACTGTCAGTGCAACTCAGAAAAATCTAAAACAAAGAGCACACTGTCCTTGCACTTTAGTCTAACCTAGGTCTTTCTCAGAATCGACATGCATGAGTTTTTGATGAGTAAATATTCGGTTAACTAGAGTAGCACTGGCGAAGTTCATTAGTGACACCACTAACTGTTAACTCACTATTAGTTCTCTATTAACTCACAATTAACTAATACTGGACTCCTACAAAGTAGGGAGAACATACGCATGACGACAGAAAGACTTCCAACTCGAATTTCCTAAGTTAAGTAAGTTTAATCAAATTAATTTAATTATTTTAAGTTACTATGAGAATAGAATTCGAATTTAATTTCCAATTTAATTCAGGGACAAATTAAAGTGGACTCTCTTGTTGCCATTTCTCAACAATAATCATGGTCAACAAGGTCAATCATGGTTAGACTTGGTTAAGCATGGTCAACCGTGGTCTAGCTTGGTCAACCATGTCAACCATGGTCAGCCTTGGTCAACCATGGTTAGCATTGGTGAACCATGTTTTATACTAGCAATTGCCCCAAAAGGTGCAAAGAGACATTGATAGGGTTACTATACCAGTAGAAAAGTGTTGGATCTGATTAAAAGAATATAACTTTGAATGACAAGATGAAAAAGAAGACAAAAAGCTTGCAACTTGGAGACCACTACCTTTAAGTATGATCATTTGTTTAAGCAAAACTTAGCCCAATGTTTCAACAACCTTTTGTTAAGAGTGAAATGCATGTGAATGATTGATGAGAAACGTTTGTCGCAGTTGCTTACCCCGCTCTTATAAGCAACTGCGACAACGTTTCACACTAACAAAAGCTCCCTGGTCCTTAAAAAACACAAAATTTTAATTATTAATTAAAAAAACACTTTTAATTAAGAAAAAATAAAATGATTTAAATTTCCATAATCAATTACATAATATTCATAATAACATCTTTTCCTCTTTCACCACCTAAGGAATAAATTATTACGAAAGCATCTTTTAGTACATTTTATCATCATGAAAGTATTAAAGATTTAAAATAAATCATAGATAACATCCTATCTTCACCACCAAATTAACATCTTTTATGACTTTTTATCATTAAAAACATCTAATCAATTATAAAATAAATCATTCCACTAAATTAACTTTATTGTTATAGCTTTATGAAATTAAGGTAGGAGTCCATTTGTAATTACAGTAAAAATGAATCACTTTATACAAGGCCTTAACCTTTCTAAGGACTTTTAAAATTTCTAAAAGAATAAGCTCTTAGCTTTTATTGATATAGTTTTCTAAATAGTTTAAGATGAGTTTTCACTTTGGCTTTTTCTAACATTTAAGATTTTCCATGAATAATTTCTTTACTTTTATTTAATACAAATTTTAAAAATATTCTATAGACTAAATATTATTAATTAATTGATTTTATTGATTTTATAAAATCAAGATATAATTATTTTTATAGTAAAATTTTTAACTTAATAAATAATAAAAATTTATATTGAATTGATTATAACAATGTAAATTTTGAAATGTGAACTATAAATTCAAAACGGAACTGTAGCAAAAAAAAGCCCCAAAAAAACATGAAAAATAATGCTAAAAACGAAGAGTGTTGACATTGGAATAACATTTTTTTCCTAGGGTAAATTTTGAACATGTTTTAAAAATGGCAGTGAAAATCATTTTTTTGTGCAAAAATTGTGCAAAAAACACTCTCAAAACGAAAAGTGTTGATGCTGGAATAACACTCTTTTTTTTTTTAGAGAATTTTGAACATGTTTTAAAAATGGCAGTGAAAACCAATTTTTTGTGCAAAAATTGTGCAAAAATCACTCTCAAAACGAAAAGTGTTGATGTTGGAATAACACCTTTTTTTTTCGAGGGTAAATTTTTAACATTTTCAAATAATGGCGCAAAAGATTTTATCATGACTTCGAAAAACATTAAAATTTCAAAAGAATAATGAGAACATAAAATTAAAAAAAAATAATAATAATAAAACAATGAAAAAAAAACAAAAAACATTGATAAAAGATAAGAATTAAGAAACTAAAAGACAAATAAAAAATATAAAGAAATAAATAATAAGGAAAACATAATTTCAAAAAAAAAAAAAAAAAAATAATCTTGTAAACCATAAAAAAAGGCTGGAAAAACAAAACAAAATAAATAAAAAAACTATAAAATTAAGTAAAAATAGAAAAAATTATAAAAACATTAACAAAAAACTATATATATATATCTATATATATAAAACAAACTAGATTAAAAAATGAAATAAAAAATTAACCAAAAGAATTAAAAAAGCTACTAAAATTAAGATTAAAAACATTTTAAAAAAACAAAAATATACTAACAAAAAAATATTTAAAATTTTAAAAAATATATTTTTTTATTTAAAAAAAAATTGTGCATTTTTTATTCTAGATTATATATTTTTTGAAATAAGAATTATTTTTTTTTAATTTTAAAAAAAATGGCACATATTTATTTAAAAAAAAATTAAACATATAATTTTTTTAAATATATATTTTTATTTGAAAAATTAAAAAAAAAAAAATTATGCCAATTTTTTAGTTTTTTAAAAAAATACATTAAAGTTTGTTTTTAAAAAGAAAAAATATCATTACCGCCTGGCCGCCCATGGGGGAGCGGACCTTAGCGGCGGCAAGGAGCCCCAAATTTTTTATTTTTTATTTTTCCTAAATTAAAAAAAAAAAAAAAAAAAAAAAATATGAATATCTATTTAAAAATAAATAAAAAATTCGTAATATTTTTTTTAATTTTTAAAATAAAAATATATATTTTTATAAAAAATTTATATGTTTATTTTTGTAAAAATAGCCATGCGTAAATTTTTATTTATTTTTAAATATATATATTTAAAAAAATGTTTTTTTTTTTTAATAAAAAATGTGCAATTTTTTTTAATAAAAGGTATATATTTAAAAAATATATATATGTTTTTTTTAAATATATATATATAATTTTAATTGTTTTTTAAGTGTATATTTTTGTTTTCTTATTTTTTTAAATGTTTTTAATCTTAATTTTAATAGTTTTTTTTGGGTTAATTTTCTATTTTTTTAATATACTTTGTTTGTTTGTTTGTTTTTTTTTTTTTAATATTTTTATTTACTTAAATTATAGTTTCTACTTTTTTTTTTCAAATTATTTTATGGTTTACGAGATTGATTGATTGATTTATTTATTATTCTTCTATTTTATTAAGTAATCAACATTTAAAAAAATAAAAATAAAACAACTTGAAAATTTGTTAAGTAATCATGATTTAAAAAAAAAACTGGACATAAAAAAATTTGAAGTGTCAAAAAATGTAACATTTAAAAAAAAGATCCACACTTAATACATTAAAATATTTAAAGTGTAAAAAATAAGCCCTCTAAAAAAAAAGTATCCACACTTAATACATTAAAAAATTTAAAGTGTAAAAAATAATCCCTCTGAAACAAAAATTGATGTTGCATCAACATGTTTCAAAATCGGCATGAAAATCAGGAACATTTAAAAACAAATATTTATGTTTGATACATAAGAAAATTTAAAGTGTCAAAAATATGCTAAAAAAAAAATAAAAATAAATAAATAAATAAAAGTAAAAATAAAAATAAAAATATAGTGTATTCTACATCGTCACTTTTCAAAATCGGGTCATTTTTTTGCTACCTCTATGAAACAGGTAATTGTATCAGTTCTTGTTTCAAAGTTTACATTGTTTTATATGTGTTCTAATTAGAATACTACTTTGGTTTATAAGGATAGACCTTTCTAATGAAATTTGTGTACAAAAAAGGTCATGTCTATTAGAGAAACCCAACGGCAAGTCTCTCTTTTCCCATGGTTATCAATATTAACAAATAATATTGTGAAATGGGACATACATCTGACTTTAAAACCAATAGTAAAACATCAAGCCCCTTTGAATTTTTATAAACAACATAAAATTATTTTTATATAAATTTGAATTTTATTTGTTATTTTCTTAATTAATTAAATAGAATATAAGATGGCTGAACTTCAATGTTGAAAAAAAATCTTCCACTAGTAAAATGAAATGCCAGTCTTATTTTTTAAATACTTAATATCCTTGAATATCATCTATCCTCAATTTCTCCCATAGAAACAAAATTCTTAGAATATATAATTTAACCACTGAAAGTATTCACTCAACCACACACTCCAATGCAAATTAAATCTCTTGGTATCCATATGAAAATATTCTACGGTTCATCCATGCCCAACACAATACTAAACCAGAAAATTTCAAAATCGTTTGACCATACAATGTTATTTTAACTTTTTCACTTTGTCAAATATGATGCATATCACGATAATTTAACTACTTACTTGTAACGCTACTCTGCCCAAATCGAATATGATCCTGTAGTGGCAAGGAAAGGGTGGTGTACTCTTTACTAAAACCAGAATCCGTTTAGATACTTGAAGACATGCGCTTTCACAACATCTTGGGTGTGTCCATCCATATACTTGAGGACAACCACTTTGACAACATCTTCAAATAGTTTACCAAAGACACTGATGCAAACTTCTCTCGCCTGGTTTGAGGCTTGTCGTGTTATTAATGCTTCACTTTCATTCCTCGCCCAAAGTCGATATTCCTCCAATTGGCAGACTGTCAAGTTGAAACCTTGAAAGTCTGCAGGATCAATGCTTCTGATGAGTTTTTGATGAGAAGGAGCAAATTGAGTCAAAAACAAATTGTGTCTGGACTTTTTCTAATTATGAATACACACCGCACACCATAATCCTTTGTGTCTGGACTTGTTCTAACTGTAGCTCCAACAATTTAATTCCTGCGTTCTAGATCATACCATGGCATTAAATTGTACCTCCCTGTCGATGAGCATCACATTGAGATTTTAAAATCGAAGGAAACCTAAAACAACGTTACCTTTTTCAAATTAATAATTTTCGAGAATTTAAAGTAGGTTTAGGGATTGTATATAGTCCCTTTGTACTTTCAGCTTTAAGAGATTGAGGGATGTTGGAGTTTCACTGGCAAACTTAAAATAAATTGATCCATTGAAGACAAAGGACTGCAAATTACGTGGAATACTCATTTGAGCAAGAAACTTGACAGGAGAGGACTTATTTCGCTGTAAAACTCAGAATATACGAAATCACAGACACTTCAGTGAAATTCGTTGCTTAAAAATTTGGACCATTTCTCAATTTGTGTGTATCATCCTTGCACAGAGGCCATCCTAATCTTCTCTGTATCATTTTATGGGAGGTCTCGGATAAAAATCCGTTACTTAATGCTGAAAAAAGCTCAAAGAATACAATAAATCGAAAATTCTATCACAAAGTAATACATTCTGTAAGAGAAACAAGGAATTAAAAGGAAATAACAATGATTCTTGTTTCACCTGTTCTTACTTGGCTCTGAGCGAATTTAATCATTACTTGATGATAAATCTATGTGAAGCAAGTCTATATATATGATGTTGGACCATTTTAGAGGGGCATTCTAAGTTTGAAGCCTCAAGTTTCGGATCTGGTAAGGCCCGATGACTGCATAAATAGTAGTCTATAACAAGATCTAGGTTATGATAAATGTCAGACGAAGTCGAACTATGTGACTTGTTATATATCTATCAGTCAGGTCTATGCGAAAATAGGTTATTTATTTATTGATGCCATTAGCCATGTGTCGGTTGTGTGTGCGCGCGAGAAAAAGCGTAAGAAATGCTAAGGATTCGTAGGTAGGTAGTGAGAGTAGAAGGGTCAGCGTAAAAATCTATGCACATATGTCACACTTAAATGAGAAGTGTATATGAAACCAAGAAGTTCTCTGATTCAAAAGAAGGAATATCAGCCTATATATCAAACATGGTCCCCCATGGTCAATCGTCCTCACTCATGGTCAAGTGCCGCATTGGGACAAAGATTATTTTGATATGAAAATCAACCATGGTTAAGCATGGCCAAACATGGCCCAACATCGCATAGTGACAAGGATTGTCTCAATATGAAAATCAACCATGGTCAACCATGTTTATTTTAGTATTTATAAACCATCATCAACATTCATCAACCATGGTCATAATGTTTAATCAATGTCTTTACGGTGAACCATGATCAACGATGGTTAATCATGCTTGAATATGGTCGACCATGGTCAATGTATTTATGGTCAACAAGAGACAACCATGATCAACAATTTCCAATGATGGTCAACCATGATTAACCATGATTGAATTTCATCAGCCATCATCAACATTGATTAAATTATCTTTGATCATGATCAACGATGATGGTGAACCATGGACAATCATGGTCAACCATGGTCAGCCAAGGTCAATCATGGTCAATCATGGGTTTAAATTTTTTATCCCTTGGGTTTATTAATCTAAGGGTTCATATTCCTAGGGTTTAATTTTATCCCCTTAGGTTTATAATTCCTTTGGTTTTTAGTATTAATCCCTAGGGTTTATTTAAACCATCATCAAGCATCATCAACCATGGTCATAATGGTTAATCAATGTCTCTATGGTGAACCATGATCAATGATGGTTAATCATTCTTGAATATGGTCAACCATGGTCAAACATGATGAACCATTTCCAATAATGGTCAACCATGGTCCAATGTCACATTGTCTCAATATGGAAATCAACCATGGTCAATCGTGTTTATTTTAGGGTTTATAATATTTATCTTATGGTTTATATAACTTTGGTTTATAATTTTTATCCCTTGGGTTTACTGTTCCCTTAGGTTTATAATATCAATCCTTTGGGTTTATTAATCTAAGGGTTCATATTCCTAGGGTTTAATTTTATCCCCTTAGGTTTATAATCCCTTTGGTTTTTAGTATTAATCCTTAGGGTTTATTATTCGCTTAGGTTTATAATATCAATCATGGTCAACCATGGTCCAACATCGCATAATGACAAAGATTTTTTCAATATGTTAATCATGTTCAACCATGGTCAACCATGGACAATTATGGTCAACCTTGGTCAAACATGTTTTACGAAATCAAACATGGTTAGCTATGGCCAATTGTTAACGATGTTTGAATGTCACATTGTGACAAAGATTGTCTTGATATGAAAATCAACCATGGTCCAACGTCACATTGTTACAAAATTTGTCTTGATAAGAAAATCAACCATGGTCCAATGTCGCATTGTGACAAGGATTGTCTCAATATGAAATTTAGTCATGGCCATCCATGTTTATTTTAGTGTTTATAAACCATCATCAACCATGGTCATAATGGTTGATCAATGTCTCTATGGTGACCCATGATCAGTGATGGCTAATCATGCTTGAATTTGGTTGACCATGGTCAATGTATTTATGGTCAACCATGATTAGCCATGGTCAACGATGGTCAACCATGATCAACCATGATTGAGTTTCATGAGCCATGATCAACATTTATTAAAGTCTCTTTGATCATGATCAGTGATGATGGTGAACCATGGTCAATGTCAACCATATTTTATAAAGTCAAACATGGTCAATTATGGTCAATCTTTGTCAACCATGGTCAAACGTCACATTCTGACAAAGATTGTCTCGATATGGAAGTCACCCATACTCAACCATGTTTAGTTTAGTGTTTATAATTTTTATCTTAGGGTTTATAATATTAGTCCCTTGGGTTTAATCTCATTTCCTTGGGTTAATAATCCCTTGGGGTTTTAGTATTAATCCCTTGGTTTTATTATTCCCTTGGGGTTTTAGTGTTAATCCATTGGGTTTATTAATCTCTAGGGTTTATAATATCAATCCATTGGGTTTATTATATCAATCATGGTCAACGATGATCGAATGTCGCATTGTCTCAATATGAAAATCAACCATATTCAACCATGGTTCCTTGGGTTTAATATTATTCCTTAATAATCTATAATCATATTTAATTTATTGTTTAATTAATTTTAAATAGAAAAAAAAATAATTTAAAAAGTAATTAAAAAATAATTATTGCATATTAATTAATTAATTTTATTATTAAATAATAATAATTTTATTATATAAATAAATCATTTATAATTTATAATTTATAATTAATAAATTATATATTATATAAATAGTAATAAATGTAATTTTTAATTAATATTATAATTATATAAATAAATAGTAATAAATGTATTTTTTAATTAATATTATAATTATATAAATAAATAGTAAGAAATATAGTTGATATATACTTATCAACTTTTTTTCATATTTGGGGGAGTCCCTCAATTAAAATCTATATATAGCCCAAATTCACAATTTTTACAATATTTACATGTACATAAGCAAGATATTTATTTGCAACATATCTATATATTTGGGAAGTCCTTCAATTAGAATCTATATAACACCCAAATTCACAATTTTTACAAGATATTTATTTGCAACATATCTATATATTTGGGGAAGTCCCTCAATTAGAATCTATATAGCCTAAATTCACAATTTTTACATGTAAATAAGCGAGATATTTATTTGCAACGGAAATTCACAATTTTAAGTCCCTCAATTAGAATCTATATATAGTCTAAATTCACAATTTTTACATGTACAGAAGCGAGATATTTATTTGCAACATATCTATATATAGCCGAAATTCACAATTTTTACATGTACAGAATGGAGAATTTAAAAAATCTGCGGGCTCAGGCCATAAGGATTTCTCTCGGAAAAAAATCTATATATAACCAAAATTCACAATTTTTACATGTACAGAAGCGAGATATTTATTTACAGGAGCAGCGAAGCATCGTCGGAACACACGCTGCTCATCATCGGAACACACGCTGCGGAGCAGCGGGAACATGCACGTGGGTCGAACCCGGGCGGGGCGGCAATAAGCAGCCCACCCTAACGGCGCGGGATAAAGTACCATGTGCAACCACCATTACCAACCACATTTATTTATCTGATATCTTAGTATTAAATTAATATTAAACCTCATTTCTATAATGGTTTGAGTGGTTTTGGTTTTACGTTATTTCTATATATTGAGGTGTCTCTTTATAGTGTGAGTGTTACATTTAATCTAATTATTCTGACGACTACGGTTTATTGTGACATGTTGAAGAGGTAATGGTTGAAATATAAATTTATTTATTTTAATATTTTTTAGTTGGTTTATTTTGATATGTTTAAAGGGGTGATGGATTAACAAATAATTAAGATATAAATTTATTTATTTTTAATAAAGTTTAGTTAAATTTATTTGAAATTTGATAAGAATGTGTATATTTTAGCTGTGGATTTTGTATGATAATCTAATTAAAATTTTAAAAATTATTTCCGTGAGTTCCATGAAAAATTAGAAAACACCTACATAACGGAAAAAAAAAAAAACAAAGCATTATATTAATCTATTATTTTATTGATACTTGGTAGAAATTCCGCGCCGAGCCATGAAGTGATCGCAGTGATAAATTGATAGCTTCACATTTCGAGGTAATTGAGTTCTATGCACTTCAATTCTTTCCCACGCTGCCCTTACTGTACCCGGTACCTCCTTTATTACAACTTCGTCAATTGAATCGAAGGAACCGCGATGTTCCACATTGTCAATTGAATTGAGGGATCAGACAGACGCCAGGTTTCTGCTCTGTCAAAATATGAGAACTGTATTACAGTGGAAACTTATTTTCTTATCAGCAGAGGGTCCACAGTAACAGGAATCCCCAATCTCTCCAATTGGGAATTCCTCTGCGATTCCCGATCAGAGAGCAGCAGCAGCACTGTCGGGAGCGAAATGTCATTCGGGAGCAATTCTGGAACTTCAGATGAACATCGTTTCTCCAGGTTTGGATTTCGATCATCTTTATCAGAAATCGAGAGATGGCTGGACAATCAGCTAACGATTTCTACAACCCATCTCATTTCTTACCTCAGTTCGCCTGAGGGGCTTCATATACTGAGACAGATAGCAGACAACCGTTCTCTGTCGTCTCAGATTGTCATCAAATTGGCCAAACTTGTAACCCAGGATGGCATAAGATGTAGCGTGGAAAGGTTTGATACCAATAAAATATACGGAGCATTTCTGGGGTCTGTTTTTCTCACGCAGATTCAAGCCCATGTCGGAGCCATGGAGCCGAAGCCCAAGGATTTATGGCCCTTTCTTCATCTTTTGGAAGAGATGCAAAATCGAACAGCGGATGGATGGAGGTTCCTTCCAGCTGAGACTCTTCGAGAAGCCATTGATGAGATTCCCGAGGGTGCTGAAAAGACTGAACTGTATCAACAATTTTGCAAGCTCATCGAATATCGAAATAAAATGAAAAGGCTTCAGCAACTTTCAAAGTCTGAAGAGCAATACCAGGTAAGGGTTATTCTAGCCATCAATGAATACTGTGTTCACTTAATGACATCAAAATTACAGTATACTAGTAGACGCTAGAGTGAAGGGAGGAGTGGGGTTCTGCTAGTCTAAATCGGGGTTGAAGCGGTCTTATTATTGAGGAACGTTCACATCAAAAACTTATTTAAGATGGGTGGACAAAGGGTACATAAGTGCTTTGATGAATAGTTATTAACCATTTAATTTATATTATTAATATTATATATATTTATTTATTGCATTTAAGTTTTTGTAAATAATTTAATAATAAATTAATTAATTTTAAAATAATTTTTTAAATTAATAATTTCAAAATTTAAATATTATTAGAATTTTAGAGTTTAATTTAAGTGGGAAAGGAATTTTATAACATAATTTAAATAGACAATTATTTTGCTCGGAAAATAATGGTTTTTTTGGTATGATTTATAGGATGATGGTTATACCTGTCGAGTTATAGAATTTTATAGAATTTTAGGTGCTCTCGTTGTTCTTCAGGGTGCTAAATCTATTTCCACCATTACAAAATGATTCAGACACTCCTAGATTCAGATTTTTAAAAAAAAATCCCCGGATTCCCATGAGAAGAGAAAATAGTAATCCCAACGAAATTGTCACTTTTTTTTTCTAGATGAAAAAACACTGGTTTATATAATGTACCAATACATTTTCTGTATGGATCTCAAAATTTATATGCTGCAATTATGCAATTATCCCCATATCATACTAAGTAAAAAAAACATAAATATATAAACTATGATTATATGTTCGAGATGTGTTCCAAGGATTATATCTAAACATAAAACAACAAGAAGTAAAGTTTAGCTATAAAACCACAAAAATGACTAAATAACTAAGAGTCCAATGTTAAGGGAGTAAAATAGAGCCCTCGTCCAGGAAAAAATTTAAGAATTGAAATTTATCTTGAAGTTTAGAAACCTTGGCGAATCTTACAAGTCCTTTTTTTTTCCTTTTAGAAAAAACGTAATTTTCATTGATATATAAATATTACATGCTGTATATGCGTAAGCATATGCTGTAAGAGGCAGTGTCTGCCAAATAAAGTTTCAAAAGAAATCCAAATATTGATGCCTTTTATCCACACAGGGAGGCATGCTTCTCTGATATGATCATCATATTGTTTTTACCAAAAAAAGAGTAGCATAAAAAGACTGGTAGTTATATAACTTGTCCATAGTTCTTGCTGGAAACTGAAAAATAAATAAACATATGGATATTTACAGGTGGTAAATTAAGCAAAAATCCATGATCTAAGCTCCCTGTGAGCTTGCTATAGCATCTATGTCCATGAAGGGCCGGTGGTAGTACTGGTAGAAATTTCCTTCTCTGTGTTCTTGGATCATCCAAGTGCCGGATAACCCGTGCGCAGCTTCTTTGGATAATCTGTCGGCATCTACATTTCGGTCCCTGAAAATGTGATGACATGTAAATGTGTCAAAAGTAGTAATAAGACGGTGGGCCTCTTCTAGAATGTGTGACAGAGTGTATGCTGGGCATCTAGATTTTTTGTTTATCCAATCACAAACAATTTATGAGTCACCAAAGAGTTGAAGGTATCAGCATTGGATTTGCAGAGCATGTTGAATGAGGAATTTTACAGAGGATAGCTCTGCGAAATTATTAGTACCTCCCCCTAAACCCATCTGTATATGAAGGGAATAAGAATCAGAGAGGTTAAGTATGGCCCCTCCCTCGCATCTGTCCTCCTCGGCAAACCCGTCAAAGTAAGCCCATGGCTTTGAATGGTCAATGGATTCAGGAATGATGGTTCGGGATCGGGTTTTCTCCTCGTCATCGGGTATGATGGAATAGTCGGAGATGATACGAGAAGTAATGGAGGGCCAGTGTGGCGGGGAGTTTTGGAAGATGAGGTTGTTGCGGGCTATCCACAGTCCCCAACATATAAGTAATGGTAGGTTTCTGAGTTTTTGTGGGCAAGTGCTTGTCCACCAATTTGACCAAGCTTCCTTTACAAAAGCGCCTTGCCACCTTGTCGGGGAAGAAATCACTGCTGAGATCGATTGCCATAGCTCTCGGGTAGCCAGACGTTCATAAATAGATGAGTGGCAGATTCATTGTTGCATTTACATAGGTGACACCAGAAGGGGCCATGATGAGCTCGCTTGAGTAGATTGTCTCCGGTGGGGATTTTGTTCTTTGGAATAGTCCACATGAGAAGTTTACTCTTGGGGGGGGGATTTTAGCTTCCATAGATGCTTCCACCATGACTCTAGGACTTGTGGGCGACGATCTTCATCCTCACTAATCCGGATATGTGCCTCAGTGAGGGGCCTGATGAAAGTATTCCATTGTTGAGTCCATTGATGGGGAATGTTTAATCCCTGAGCCGTTTTCTAGGCTTGCTGAAAGGGGGTGGAGCGATCCACATCTGCTATATGGCCAATATGGGTAATGTTGCAATCCCTGAGGAAAGATCTAAGGTCGTCTGGCAGCCTATGTAAATTCCTGCATCCAATCCAAGGATCTCGACCAATCCTTACTTTCATTCCGGGCTGAATTTTCCATGTAATGCTGGCCCTGATGATGTTAAGTGATTTTGTCACCGCCTTCCATATGATTGATACCCCTGAATGTAATCTCTGCGGTTGGCTTATCCAATCCATCAGGTTTGAGGGGGCAATATATTTTGAACAGGCCACCCTAGTCCATAGGCTGTTTGTTGTAAGAAGATGCCATCCTAGTTTTGCCGCCAGAGCTGAGGAGAAGTCTTCTAATTTCTTTATGCCCCATCCGCCCCATTTCTTGGGCAAATTTAGGGCCTCCCACTTTACCCATGCGAAGATTCTTCCTGTTTGTTGTCCCTTCCAAAGGAATCTGCAACATAAGGCCTGTATTCTGGATAGAATACCTCAGGGGATCCAAGCCAGTGACATCCAGTAAACCGGGGTGGCCTCTAGGACAACTTTAATAAGCGTAAGTTTGCCTGCCCTGGAGAGGTATTTGTAGTACCAAATGTTTAGTCTTTTCTCCATTTTGGAGATGAGCTAGGTCCAATCTGTAATCTTGTACCCCAGAGGTTTCAGCTTGTAGCCCAAATATCTGAGACCCTCCTCCAGCCTAAGAAGAGTGTACTGGAACCTTTGCAGCGCATAATGGATTTCATGGGGGGAACATCCAGCCTCTGTGAGGGTTGACTTGTTGCAGTTTACAGTCATACCCGTGGCTGTTTGGAATAATGCAATTGTGTTCTTCATGATTGTTAAGTCTCCAATGCTTCCATTGAGAAATAGAAGGACATCGTCCACGAATAACAGATGAGTCAAAGTGTAATCATCTGTGATTTTTTTTCCCTTTAGTCTGCCTCTTCTAAATTCTTCTTTGACCAGCTTGCTGAGACCTTCCATTATTAGTAGGAAAAGCAAAGGGGATAGGGGACAACCCTGTCGGAGACCTCTTTCAGAATAAAAAAAGGGGGAAGCTGTCCCGTTGATCAGCACACTGAAAGGTATGTTAGTGATGTAGCTCATGATCCATTTTATGAAATCAAAAGGGAAACCTAGGTGGGTTAAGAGCATTATAATATATAACCATTTTTTCTATCAAAGGCTTTTGAGAGGTCTACCTTTAGGATCATACCTTTGATTTTCTTGGAGTGCAGAGAGTGTAGAACCTCCTGGGTAGTTCCCATTGCTTCATGGATTTGCCGATCTTGTAGGAAGGCAAATTGCTCTGGCGAAATATACTTGGATAGTATGGGCCACATCCGATTTGCAATAATCTTTGCCACGATCTTATAGATGCAATTACATAAAGATATAGGTTTGTAGTCATCAAAGGTAGAGGGGTTGTCGGATTTTGGAATGAGGGCGATGAAAGTGGAGGTGAAGGATTCAAGAATCTTTCCACTAGATCTAGAGTGTTCAATGACTTTTAGAAGATCCTCCCCTAGGGTTTCAAAGAAAGCTGAATAGAACTCGATCGACCAGCCATTCGGCCCTAGGATCTTGTCCCTCGTAAACCATTTGATTGTGGCTTCTAATTCCCCGATAGTAATCTCCTTTGTCAATTCCTTGCCTGCCTCTTAATCCACATAACAAGGGAATAATTGAGCTACTTGAATTATTTCGGCTAGATTTGCAACAGGGGAGGCCCTGTAGGTCTGTTTAAAGTGTGAGTTTGCTAAGGAAGCTAGTTGAGGGAAAGTATTGACAGTGTGACCTTTCTCGTTTGAGAGTTGCCAGATGGTATTGATGGCTTTCTTGCCATTTGCAAACTTGTGGTAGAACTTTGTATTGTCATCTCCCTCGAGTAGCCAAATCGACCTACTTCTCAGTCGCCATACTTCCTCATGATCCTTGAGAATTTTCCTTCTGGTGGCATATAGTTCAATGAGTCTATTTCTTTGGTTGATCACTCTTTATGCCCCTTCTAGGTCTTTTTCAACCTCAGCGATTTCCTTCTCAGCATTTAATAGAGATTGATCGTCTTTTATTCTCTTATTGTGGGCTCGGGCTTTGGATAGTCTCTTCAGCTCAATGAGATTGTGGGCGAATCCCTTTGTTATGTTCCCACCAGCACCCGAGGGATGTGCCTTCTAGTATTCCTTGATCATCTAATTATAAGTGGGGTCCTTTAGCCAAGAGGAGTTGAACTTGAAAGGTCCCTTGGGCTTCCGAGGTCCCCCACTAATTTCCATGAATATAGGTAGGTGATTAGAGACCCCTCCCGAGCCTGCCCATTGTCTATGGAGAAGACCCAAGGTCAAAAGTCCTTCCTTAGTAAATAAACGATTGAGTCTTCGAGCATGACAGTCCTCGTCAGCTCTATTGTTCCTCCAGGTGGGTAAGAGCTTAGTAGAGGGGATTTCCAACAAATTGTGGGAGTCCAGCAGATTCTCGAAATGGGCAGATAAGGGGTCCTGTTGTGCATGATGCCCCCATGACTCAGAGTGTCCAATGGAGAAGTTTAAGTCCCCTCCTGTGATTAAATAATCTTTCTGAAAAACTTCTGAGCCGAGGAGATGATCCCAGAAGGCAGGCCTGTGTTGGCAAGGCCCATAAACATTAATGACTCGAACCTCCTGTAACAGCCCAAAGTAAATATAATATTAATTTCCTAATTAAAATCAGAATCAACAAATAAGTACATACCTATATTACCTGTGATCGATATTTGCCCGATGACAACAAGGTTTTTGGGACGACTCTCCACCCAACCGTAGGCTCAATTGCGCAAGGCTTTGCTACAACTGGCCACCCCCGAGCCCTCATTCAACGTACTACTGCCAGTGACTCCTAAGTCTTAGTACACCATTCTCCCAAGAGAATGAAAGATAGACTCTCGGAATGATGGAATGCAGGAATGCCTCTCATCTTCCTCACCATCTATTAAATAGAACAACATTGGAAGGGGAACCACATGCACACACTCCATGTGTCTACATACAACTTTCTTTGATTTTTTAGTTTTCTTTCTTTACTTTTCTTTTGATTTTTAGCTTTCTTGTTTTATTTCCTTCTTTTTGATAGTTTTCTTGTTTTATTTCTATTTATTCTTATTTAGAGTTTTAGTATGGTTATTACTATTTTTATTTTTATTATTTTTATTTATTTTCTTGTATATATATATTTTAATATCATTTATTATTTAACATTTATGATTTATTATCTTTATTATTTTTATTATTTATTATTAAGTGATTTATTTATTATTATTAATTATTATTTTTTTTATTATTTATTATTATTTATTATTTAGGGGAGGGATATTACATACTCTCCCACTTTAAGGAACTTCGTCCCGAAGTTAAGTTGAATTATTTATTATTTATTATTTATTAACTTCATGTTGCCAACACCCTCTGCTGAACTAGTATAACCAGCAGGCATCGAAAGTCCCCAACTCCTCGGGAAATCTCAAGGAATCTCTGTCCTTTTTCCCACTTTTGGCACCAGGCTAAGCCTGACCCGGTCTGTATCCTAGTCCAAGGCTGGCCCCAAGGCTCACGCCTGACTCAGACCTCATCTGCCCCAAGGCAGACATCTGGTCCGGTACTCAATGACCCCGGGCATCTCGCAAGGCTGGCCCACTCCCTCCACAACTACTAAGGCGCACAGCCTCAGGCATCGAAGTCCTTTACAACCCTTCCAGACTTCGGCATCCCAATCCAATAACAGGCACCTAGCCTAGAACATCAGGCACTTGGCCTCCTCAAGATGGTCTCATAGCTCTTCAAGAGCTATCCATCAAGAGCTATACACAAGACAAAGGAACCACTGGCATATGTAGTGTTGATTGAGTTTTGTCCCCAGCCTATATGGTGTTACTTATTCTCCCTCGTGCGTATGGGCTTGCACGAGATGATCAAATAAACCGGCCCTCTCGGCCCATTTGTGGAGTCTTGTGAATCATCATATCTCCACATGCATCCAATGCATTAACCATACTATCATAGTATCATAGGAAATAATCCTCATGCCAACTCTTGCATGTCATCATAAGAACATTCATCTCTGTTAATTGCAACATTATGAATAATAAGGAACTGCATGCTCATGCATGTCATAGATTTGTACAGAACTATCGCATGCTTCAGTTATACCATCAACATAATTATATTAAAGACATATCATGACTTCTCATAAATGAATCACATGTCAATAATCCTCATATTATAGCATCATAATTCCTATGCCACGTTATGCATATCATATCCATCATGAGTATTGAACATTAAATACCTATCATCACTTAGTAAATGAATATGTCAATATATCTTGACATAACATCATAATACCTCTGCATATCGCTACTATTGTATGGATACCTTATCACTATAAGAACCATATGTACATCATTATCTTCCTACCATGATAGCATGAAACATCGTCAATATGTTTTCATCAAGTTGTCAATTACTTTTCAATAATCAGTTCGACTTCTTTCTACTAGGTAGTTGATTATTTATACCAACTGTATAATCATCTAAGTACATCGTTAAATTTCACATGAGCCTCATCATCTTGAGTCTTAATCTCTCGTCATATATTCTTCCTAGTGATAGCATCATTATTTAAATCATCTATCTCAAAATTAAAATCCTTTGATTTTACAACCATTTACCCTTTGGCTTACTAATTCCAATACCGCTATATGCAATTGCATATAAACATTTTTTCATCATGATTTAATTTTATATCATGCTTAATTTACTTGCAAGGATTTGTTAATCCATGTTGACTTATTTAACAATCAGCACTTCATCCATAGAAATATTTTATGATCTCGTCGAGTTCGTAAAGTTCGTATCTCAATACCACTTGATTGTTTTATCATAAATTTAGTTTCATCAAGTTAGGGAAAAGACTCTTTCTTATTAAATAGTATCATTATTTTAGATTTTGAAACAGTTGGAAACACTACTACCATCATTGTCCATGAGAAACTTAAATGTGGAAACGACCTCTTTTAACGTTATCCTTCATCTTGTTATCCATAATTTATTCATATAGTTAGTCACCTATGGAAAACTTACAATGCGGCTCTCCCATTGTTATAGATGTTGTTATGCACACAACTTATCTTCTCCAATCATTCTATTTTATCATACCTTCTAGGTTCCTTAAAATGACCTTCATTATTACCATGATTTTTCAACTTCCCTGGTTGATTGCCAATATTTTCTTCCTTAGATATACCTTATAGTGATACCTTTAGAGTACCAAGTGATGATTATACCAAACTCTTTCATTATGTTCTAAAATAGGTTGTCTCTTCTTACTGATTTCTTACTCTTGTTGTGATACTTCTTCGCTACCACCGTAATTATCTGATCCAAGTTAGCCATCATTAGTTATCATCCCAAAAATTTGCAAGTTTCTCCTTTCCATTTCTCCTTAGACAACTTTGACCATTATATGCAATTAACCTTGAATCACTAACCTCATGTAACATTATACTCAACTTCTGAACTTTAATCCAAATTTATACGATTTGCCACTGAGACTAAAAGATACCCTCCTGTGGTTTATATATATACTGCAAAACCCAACTGATTTACTCAAGAATGAAGGGAACTTTAATGGTAGCTTGATGATGTTTAGTAAATGAGCAGATACATGTAATCTGAATGGAAATTGCAATGCAAAATTAAATTAGAAGATCATATTGAGAGAGTTGTGTTCTTGCAATAATATACCCAAGAAATGCCAAGCAACTGCTATCGCTAAAGGAAATGAGATCAGCAATCCAACCCAATTAGTGAATAGTATGATCAACATTCAAGGAATGTTATCTCTATGTTTTTAGATCAAATTTGAAGAGTAAAATAATGAATAGATTGCTAGTGAACCATGATCATCTAAAGAGATTAAGATATCAGAGTTTATCCATTGTAAATTGGAACAGATTTCACTATTTTAGAGCACTTTAATTGGTGACAAATTTCAACTTCAATTATCCAAATACTTCAAGTGCTATGTAAACTGTGTTGTAAAATGAACCGGTGGTTAAAATAAGAACCAAAATACTTAGATTATTGTTGTGATAATTATGCAGTGAATTTTTAACCATGTATGTATTAACCATGCCAAATTTATTCAACAAAGTTTTGAAGATTCTTGATTCATTTCAATCTACTGTTTGATATATTTTTCCCCTACTATTCGGCATGCAATCAAACCATTTCCAAATTTGAAACTGTGTGATTGATCATGCAAATTATCAATAATCACTAATTTTGTAGTATTAAAACTTAGAGAATTGGATCCATGTAAAATAAAACAAAATTCGAATGAGTAAAGCATTATATGTCACGATAATATTAATTTTGCAGATTCATGACTTTAAGTATCTGTTTATGCAATCATTACTTATGTAGAAAAATAAATGGATTGTTTTAAAATACATGTAATAAAATTTATGAATCAAGCATAAAAATATTCCACACCTTAAAGAAAAGACACTGCCACCCGACCCAGAACTGGATCGGATGACTAGGAAGGTTATTCCTCCCCAACAAAAAAAATAATAATCATTTTATTAATTATACGGTCTGCCTGCAAGCGCACCTGTGAAGGCAACACCATTTTGAATCCCTTAAATTACAATACATTTAGCCATAGAATTGCCTGCATAAGACAGAAGATTGTAAACTTGTGGCCATGGCTATGCGTGTTCCTGCAAATTCCATTGTTCCTTTCGACAATAATGTCGAGAAATTTGCCCATACTATAAGATCAACTGATCAACCTCACATTGTGATTTGAAACATTCGTTAATCCGAATTCAATTTACAATTCTAAATACCTCTCCCTATTGCATCAGACTCAGAACGATTGATAAGGTCGCCAAAACTGGTCACTGTAAATTAATCTATGTGATCAACTCAACTTAAAATGTATCAGTCACCACAAAATTCTCCTTCTCATGGTTCCAGCAATGGAAACAGAAACGAAAATAAATACGAAGGGATGAAACAATCATCCTACAGAAGCGCAAGGCAAGATGTGCAACTGGCTTATTCATCTTCTAGTGCGGCGTCTTGTGTTCAAAACCCACCAACGTCATCACCTTTTTGTCTTTTAGTAATAATAAAAATAAGCAGTAGTTACAAGGTTATTTAACAATTTAAGAGAAACGGCCTACTTAAGTACTTCACAAATTAAATATCAAAATGTGCCATGAAAAGATTAATTTCAGAAAATTCAAAATTGGTTCTCCAGGCATTGGTGTTGTAGTGTTTGTTAAGAGGTGGCGGGTTCAAACCTCTTACAGCCGTTTAGTCTAGAGCAATGGCAAGCACACCAAGAAGCCAATATCCAACAGAGTCAATATTCATCGTGCACGTTGTCAACAGTACAGGGCATCCATTGAAAGGAGCCAAACTATTCATCAAGCAAACCAAGAGGGACATTCCCATAGGATGCGCTATAGCGAACACAATACTGAACAATAGTGTTTACCAGAAATGGTTTCTTGAACGTTTCAACGTAGCAACATTTTTGAACGAGCTAAAATGGTATAGCACGGAGGCACGATGTGCTGAGAATCGAACCTGATATAGTTGTCATAGACTCCCACCAGCCTATCATTAGACCTCAGTCCAACCAACTAAACAAAAAGATACCTCCTATTAAGTAGACCCATGAACTTGAATAGGAAAGAAAATAGGTTGGAACACACAGTACGTGAGGAGCTATAAGTTTCTGTAAGCAGTGTTTTCCAGAGAAGAAAAGAGTTTAAAAACAACAGTAAATGTTACCTGGCACTAAAGAAGAGCCGCCCTTGGAACCTGGACGATTACTTCCTTCGAACATAGCTTAATATATGCAATTATAATTATTCTATTTTAATCGATGTCAAATTCCAGGTTACGCAGCGTGGCTCTTTAATATCTAAAAGTGTTCCTGCAGATTTGAGTGTGAAATACAAGCACCTTCTGAAATATTTCAAGAAAATCATTCCAACTTATCTTTTGTATATGATACTTAATTCTTCTGACTGTATAAAATTCATTTATTAAAGCGGCCTTTGTTAGCAGAATATAACATAAAGGCTATGATGAAGAGCTACTACCCTGCTAGCAGATTTTAGAGCGATCTAAAGGAATTTTCTTAGGTATTTTAGCAACAAAGGCCTTGAACACTTTCAACTTGTTTCTTATGACAGGCATTATGCATGCCGCATAACAAATCCATGGTTTTGGTAATCAAGGTGATAAAAGAGTGCTCTCTAAAGGTGTTCACACTCCAAAAGTGTTGGATTTTACCATAACTCACTAGAATAGAGCCAGTGCATTTAAGTATGATTGAGAAGATATATTTCTCACTGCACTTCATGCATGGTATCTTCCACAGAAGGTCTGGAAGATATCACTGGGAAACATTTTCCATTTTCACATCAAGAAAATGATCAAATGTCTCTTCTAAATTTATAGTTGAGACAGAAATCTGTATTAGCTTTTATTTGGTAGTAAATTATTCACAAAAATAAAAGTTCTATTTTCTTCCTCCATAATTTGAGGATCAAGGAAGATGGGAAATTTTGGTAAATATGCGTATGCACAATAATTGGAAAAAATGAACCACTACAGATCCGATTTCATTTCAATCTCAAAGGAGAAATTGCAAACAAAAAAAATAAATTTAGAGTGTGAATAAACTTACTGTTTTTTTTTCGTTGATCCTGCTGCATGTTTCTCAGTGTGTCGTTACAGAAAAAAAAAAATGGAAGAAATAAGAGAAAACTATTCCTTCTGATTTAACATAACTAGCAATTATCTGGGCATCCTAAATTATAACCTTCGCGGGACTGATTTCGCCGAATTGAAGGCTTCAGAAAACCCTTTGAGCAGGAGAGATGTGAGGGGCAAAGGACAGACAAGGTCCACGATCTCGGAAAAACACAGCCGTTGAATTGAGGCTACTGACGAGTGAAAGGTTGGCATTCAATTGACTGAACTAGAGAATGACAATCTCAGGAATATCATCTATTGTCATGACACATTGGCACATAAAGACATACAATTAAATAAAATGGTTGGGTACTGAAAAAGGAATCGCGTACGTTCAAGGCTTCTGCTGCTTCAGTGGGGTGGTTACTTTATATGGTTTTTAATGATTGTAGTGTCATGTTGAAGCTACTGGGCTCTGTGGGTGTCTTAGCATTTTCCTATTTTTCTCATGATGTAGCAGCATGATGCATTTTTCTCCAAAGTATCGAAAATTATGCACATAAACTTTGACAAAGGCACAGGGCGTGTTGTTCCCCTGAAAGTGAAACTTCAACATTATATAGGAAGGATAATTCACAAGCCCCATTTGTGCAGGGTGAATTAAGGTGAACCTCAAACCAGCTTGCCTTTGCAGGCAAACTGGCCCACAAATGACAAGCAAGGCTATGTAAATGCTTCGAAGGGATGCAAACATTGGTGGGCAGCTTGAAACACCACTGCCTTCACCATGAAACAATGGCACGTTGTCCACAGCTTATGATTTCAGCTTTCAGTATGGGCAGGAAGGAAATGTCCTGAAAATAATTATACTAGACCTGCTTTTAACAGTTCTTATTTGGACAATCTTAAAAATGAAAAATTCCTCCTAAAACTTCAACGAATGCAGATCTTGTGAAATCGTTTGCAGGGACCGAAGAAAATAGCAGAACAACATAGACATTGCAAAGAAAGTGCCACGGCTTTACATAACAGGCACATGCAAAATTTCTCCCATGTTCATATGTTAATCTATGTAATTTTAAGAAACGCCTACCTCGTGAATACTTAGTAATAAAGTAATAAAGCAGAACTCTGCAATAGATTTTTATTGATGAAACTTAAAAATAAACCTTACAGTAGATAGGTCGCCACTACAAGTTAATCTGGGGTAATATAATAAAACCCTGTATCCCAAATCCTCAATAACTACTTACACCAACAAAACCAGCAATTTCAAGACGGCCATAACTGCTGAATTTTGAATTGGGTATGGAAATGTACTTTGTTCTTCTATGATCTTTGACTTTATATCTCCAAATGGGTAGAAAGTAAACACCCTCAGGAACAAACATCCTCTTAACTGCTCCCTGAGTTTTGAGCCCCTTTTTTTTTTCCAGATAGGGCACCGAGAAAATACAGATTTCCTACCATAAAAGTATAGTTGAAGATCCCTTTTTCTTTTCTAAATTTGTGTACCTAAAAAAAATGCAGAAATCCTGCCATAGCTCTATAGATAGAAAACCTTTTTTTTTTCAATCTACTGCTAACCATTTTTTTTTTTTTTAATTTTTTTATTTAGGCCCTAAGGGTTGAGCCCTGCTCTGATACCATATGTAACAGCCCAAAGTAAATATAATATTAATTTCCTAATTAAAATCAGAATCAACAAACAAGTACATACCTATATTACCTGTGATCGATATCTGCCCGATGACAACAAGGTTTTGGGGACGACTCTCCACCCAACCGTAGGCTCAATTGCGCAAGGCTTTGCTACAACTGGCCACCCCCGAGCCCTCAATCAATGTACTACTGCCAGTGACTCCTAAGTCTTAGTACACCATTCTCCCAAGAGAATGAAAGATAGACTCTCGGAATGATGGAATGCAGGAATGCCTCTCATCTTCCTCACCATCTATTAAATAGAACAATATTGGAAGGGGAACCACATGCACACACTCCATGTGTCTACATGCAACTTTCTTTGATTTTTTAGTTTTCTTTCTTTAGTTTTCTTTTGATTTTTAGCTTTCTTGTTTTATTTCCTTCTTTTTGATAGTTTTCTTGTTTTATTTCTATTTATTCTTATTTAGAGTTTTAGTATGGTTATTACTATTTTTATTTTTATTATTTTTATTTATTTTCTTGTATATATATTTTTAATATCATTTATTATTTAACATTTATGATTTATTATCTTTATTATTTTTATTATTTATTATTAAGTGATTTATTTATTATTATTTATTATTATTTTTTTCATTATTTATTATTTATTATTATATTATTACTTATTATTTTTATTATTTATTATTTATTATTAAGGGGAGGGATATTACACCTCCAAGCCGAAATCAGATGAGAAGAGGTTTGCCCCTATGTGCCCGAGACCTCCCCAACAGTTACAGAGATTTGTGGTGCGGGTGTTGTATCCCAGGGCAAGGCCTCCGGATCTTCCATTAGCATCTATTCCTATAAATCTCCATCCAGGGAGCATAGCCTTGAGAAGGTGAGTAATGGAGTCAGTAGGTCCTGGAGTTTCTTGGAGGAGGATGATATCAACGGGAGAGGTAAGAAACAGTCTGCGGAGGGCTAGTTTTTTTTTTCGGGTCTAGCCAACCCTCTGCAATTGAAGGAGGCAATCTTCATGAGGGGGGTTAGATGAGGGGTTTGATGCTCTAAGTGCCCTATGAATGGTTGATTGGTTGCCTAAGGCAATCTTGCCTCCGGCCCATATTTGAGCCTTTGAGAGGGAGGAGGGTTGACCCCACGGAAGCTTGGGAGGAAAAGGGGTTAAAGATAAATCAAGCCCGATATAATCCGGGGTCATTATCTTCTGCTTGGCCTTGGATCGAGTCCAGTACCGAGGGGAAGAAGGATCGGCTACAGGAAAATGAGTGATGTAATCCTACGAGTCCTTTATATGCAATCTCTAAACAATTTGCTGATATTTTTATAAAAGTATTCAAATTTCTAATGATTTGAAATAGTCTCTATAAAATTTTGACTATTTTTAAGGTAAATTAATTTTATACTATAAGTTTTGGGCGATTTGTTTTTGGGAAAAATGGAAATTAGAGAATTGTTTTTTTGAAAAAAGTATGGACACTTAGCCTCTTGTGAATATTCACCCCTAAAATTTCCCATACCCTCGTCTTTGATGGTATTTTCTTCCATATATATGAAATTCATGTAGCCAATACCATCTGTGAGGTCCTTTTTAGACGAAGTGTCAACTGTATTAGATTCCCTGAAAATATGTTGAAAAGTGATGTGCTTAAAGAACTGTTTGAGGTAGTTGATGTGGGAAATCCAGCCACATAGGTTTGGAGGAGAGAATATTGCATTGACCGTAATCCCATCAATGAGTGTCTTGGAGTCTCCATATATTTAAATGATGTTAATGGACAAATTTTTGGAGAACCAAAGCAGTCCCCAAAGTGCCAAAATCTTTGCCCGCATATTTGTACTTGCACCTGCATACCAAGATATTTTGTAGTGTGACTCGTGATCAATTCTCAGTTATACACCGCAACCGCAAACACCTCTCTAAGTTGCGCGATCAAAATAACCTACAGGAAAAAGAATGTCAGGTGAGATGTGGTGGATCGATGGATCCTTATCCCTCTGAGTGTCGGTTTTCATGGTGTCCATCCACCTTCCGACATTGAAAATGATTCTGTGAACATCAACCCTGTGGTTTTCAAATATAAAACTACTTTTGGCCCGCTAGATTTCCCAGAAGATGAAAAGGAGAGTGGCTTGGATTTTACCCCCGCGTTTAATCCACCAAATAAGGCATTGCTCAATGGACTGGAAGCATCTGAAATGTATGTTGTGCTGGAGTAGTATACATTTCTAGAGCCCTAATGCAATAGGAAATTATAGAAAAAGATGTGCATTTGTCTCCAACGAAACCCTGCAAAGTGAGCATCTACCTGGCCCGTGTATACCTCTTTTCCAAAGATTCTCCCATGTCAGACTTTTGTTGTGCCAAACCAACCATGTGTAAAGAATTATCTTGGTGGGGACATTTAGTTTCCAGATCTTATAGAACCAAACAGGCTGAGTAAGAGAGAAAAGAGAGTTCATAATGTACCTCTAGGAATCCCTACCACCACTGAGTCGTTGCATAATTTCCCTCCCAAGTAATGTGATCTCCCTCCTTTGTACTGCAAAGGCCCGCCCTACTTAGTTGCTAAATGAATGAGTTCCATTCCTCTGCACAGTGACTGACCATACCCATGTCATCAACCTTTCTCCATCTAGGAAAATTACCACGCCATCCATGGATTACTTGTTCCAGAAAGAAATACCCTCTAGAGCATAATCTGACCAATGTATCCTTAGAGAGAGCATTATCACCCTCAACACCCAGTATATTATCAATGTCAATAACTATGTGGTTCCCTTTACCAAATGAGCATGTAATTTGTCTGAGAAACCAATCTTCACCTTGTAGAAACTAGTCCATATATAAGATCCAATTTTGATTCCAATGAGTCCTTTTCTGTTATGTAGCCAACTCACAAAATAGAAGAAGAGATAGATCAACGACTTCAAAGTAAGCCTCTTCGAGGGGGAAACATCCTTGACATTACACAAATGAATAATTCTTGGATGATACAAATGACAAAACCTCCTTTTTATATATAGGAGTTTAAGGGGTCACAATATAGTCAGGGCCGACATAGCAATAATAATGTAAGGGCACAAAAATAACAATAGTGGGCTTCTATGGGGCACAATAATAACAATATGGGGACAACATTGACACAACAACAACAATAAGGGTCTACAATGACAATAATAATGGGGGAGTACAATAGTATTATAGGGACCTAACATGCTCCTCTCCTTCAAAAAAGTGTTGTCCTTAACGCTTGAGTAGCTCTAGATGCTTCTGTATAAAATTCTCATCCCCCCATGTGGAATCTTCAGTGGGTAAGTTCTTCCACTTGATGAGATTCTATCAAATTGATCAGTTTCGTAGTTGGCGAGTTCTTGTTTCTGTGACTGCTTCAGGTTCCAATATGATTTTTCCTTTCTTGTCAAGTTCTGGCAATATTGTTTGTACTGGGAGTTTGTCACCTATAACCTTCTTTAAGCATGAAACATGGAAAACTGGGTGCACTTGGGAAGATGCAGGAAGCTCCAATTTGTATGTTATAGTACCAATCTTTTGCAACACCTTGTACGGACCATAATACTTTGGTGATAATTTATTATCCTTCTTAGCTTGCTTGAGGGACATTTGTTTGTATGGTCATAGTCGTAGAAATACCTAGTCACCTACATCAAAACTTATTTCGCTACGATGTTGATCTGCCTGTTGTTTCATTCTATTCTGCGCCAAAGTGAGGTTATCCTTTAAGAGTTGGAGAACTTGCTGTTGATGCTCGATATGATCTTCCACTACTTGAACCTTATAATTTTCTCTTAAAAATGATGTGATGGATGGTGGATGATATCCATAAAATGCCATAAATGGGATCATTTTTGTTGTAGTATGGAAGGAAGTGTTATGCCACCATTCAGCCAAAGGCAACCACTTGACCCATTGTGTTTGTTTATCAGATACAAAGCAATGAACATATCCTTCCAAACATTTGTTCACTATCTCAGTTTTCCCATCAGATTGAGGATAATAAGATGAGCTATGAGCTAATTGAGTATCCAGACAAGAAAATAATTTCGTCCAAAAATTTCCAGTGAAAATGGGATCTTTATCACTTACAATAATCTTTAGATTTCCATGTAGCTTTTGAATTGTTTCCATAAATGCAATAGTAATTGTACTGGCTTTAAATGGATGAGATAATGCACAAAAGTGTGCATACTTGGTAAGCCTATTAATTACCACCATGATGACACTCTTTCCTTCGGACTTGGGTAAACTTGTGATAAAATCCATTGAAACCTCCTCTCAACTTTGACTTGGAATGGATAAAGGTTGTAAAAGATCTAGGGTCTTAATTGTCTCAACTTTATTTTGTTGGCAAACCAAACATTCTGCCACAAACTTTTGAATATCAGATTTAAGGCCATCCCAAAAAAATTCCTTCTTAACCCTGTGGTAAGTTTTTAAAAAGCTAAGTGCCCTCCTAAGGGAGAGGTGTGCAATTCTAGAAGAATCTTTTGTTTGAGTTGGGAATTCTTACAGAGGTATAAGCAATGTTTGTACCATAATGAATCGTTTTTCCAACTAAATGTATCAGATGTACTGGGATCTTGCTGCAACTTTTGAATGAGTGCCCACACTTCTTTGTCATTCTTCCATTCATCCCTTGCTTCATATATCCAATCTGGTTGGATAATAGAAATGGCACAAAGAAATGCTTTTACATCCTCATCATTTTTTGAGAGTGCATTTGCAACAACATTTTGCTTCCCTTTTTTATAGATGATTTCAAAGTCATAACCCAACATCTTTGTGACCCATTTTTGTTGCTCTTCTGAAGATAATTTTTGTTCTAAAAAGTATTTAAGACTATCATGATCTGTTTTTACCTTGAAGTGTCTTCCCATTAGGTAAGGTTGCCATTTCTTAAGTGCATGTAGTATTGCCAACATTTCCTTCTCATAAATAGCTTTGTGTAAATAATTTCCTTTGATTGGACGACTTTCAAAAGCAATGGGTCTTCCTTCTTGCATTAAAACAACACCAATTCCATTTCCCGAGGCATCACATTCCACAATAAAAGTTTTTGTGAAGTGTTGGGACAGGGTCCCCTAGGGTCAAGTTTTGGGGCAAAAACCCAAGTTTTAGGGCAGAAATCCCAAGCTTTGTTATATAAAGTGTAAAGTCGTTGCAAGTTATGGTCGCGGAGCACACAGATAGTAAAATGTCATAAAGGGTTTTACTCTCCTTTTATGTAAGTTGTGTCGGCTTTAGTAGATCTATCCATGGTCTGCGGACCATGGGATTGTATAAAAAGGAGAGTCTTAGAGAGTCTAAGGGAGTTAAGTTTAGGATATTGATGAAGACGAAGGTAATGGGTCAGTAGAAGTGAAAAGCAAAGAGTCTCAGAGTAGAAGAGAGGCTCTGCAACTGAGTGTGCAGAGGCCTAGAGTAGAGTCCATAGCTGAGTGCACGGATCCCTGTAGCTGATTGTGCAGGGTAGTCTTGAGTCTGTAAGCAGAACTGAAGTATCAATAAAGAAACTATTCCAGAAATATCTGTATTTTTTCCATTTACTTTTGTTATGAATGAATGCGTTTATGTTATGATAAATAATGGGGTTATGATTTAATACTGTATTGATGCGCTATTTTGCATATTTTACATTGTTATAAGAACGCAAGAAATAATAATTGTTTACGTAAAGAATATCTTGTTGCATGTTAAAGATATCGAATACTTAAGCTGATCTGTGTAATAACAGAATTATGAGCAACCACGGAGGTTCGTAAGTGGCTAATTCGCCTATTTAAGGTCAGCAAAACACAGTCGGAGATTTTCGCGAAGGTCTAGAGGCTGGTAAGAGGAAGTTATATTGATAAGCCTTAAAAGCTTATCGATCTGCATGAAGGCAGGTTAAGGGTATAAAATGACATCACGCTCATCTTTGGGTGTGGAAACTTGGTTCCAGCTTCCCCCCATATTACTTTGGGTGAGACTTCAGTGCACACTTCACGGATTGATGTCGAAAGGGCCAGTAGTGTAGAGATTTTTTTGGCAAACTTAACTCTGACCCTGGGTCAGGACCCACTAAGCCAACATGAAGTATGGCGTAGCTAAGACCATTGCTTGGCACATTGCCTCTTTAAGATGTTCAAAGGCCTTGGTTACTTTTGGAGTCCAAGAAAATGCATCTTTCTTCAGTAATGTTGTTAAGGACTTTTTGGAGATCTAGAGAAATAGATGATTTCGATGTGGGAACCTCTAGTGAACATTATTGTTCAATTACTCCCTGTTGTTCTTTCTTTAGAAGCTTTGTCATGCCGTTAGAGTTGATTATCTTTCCCGGTTTCCCTAAAATGCCCTTTAATTCAACTTCCTTTCCTTCCCAAAAGAATTTCAAGAAAAGTTCTTGAAAATTAAAAGCTATTGTACCCAAAGATTGTAGCCATTGGACTCCTAGTACAACATCAGTACCACCCATTGGAATGGAAAGAATTGGACTATTCAATACATATTCTCCCATGGAAAACTGAATATTATGGCACTTTCCAAAGCAATTTATGGTTCCTTCATTTGCAACTATCACCTGACACTTTAGTGCTGGATATAGGAGGTTATTCAATTCCTTGGCTATCTTACAATGAATAAAATTGTGGGTACTACCGAAACAATCAACACTATTACCTTTTTCTTCTTGATATGTCCTTCTATCTTGAGAGTTTGAGGAGTGGTAATTCCTGCCAATGCATTAGAAGATATGGTCAGATTCATTTATTCTTTCTCTATGGTTTGTTCCTGGTATATATCCTCTTCTTTTGATGCTTTTTGTTCATTTTCTTCCTCCTCTTCACAATCTATGTAAAATAATTTCTTCTCAGCACACTTATGGCATTTAATGTATTTGTTATAACAATTGTAACAAAGCCCTTTTGCTCTTTTTTCTTCCAATAGTTGTGGTGTCAACCTTGTAGGTTGTGGAAGGCTAGAGGCAACAACAATTCCATTTTTATAGTTGTGAGTGGTAGGCTTTCTTGTTGCCATAATTTTGCTTTCAAATTTTCTTGCCAACTTGAATTCCTTCTCCAATGAATTAGGTTCCCAAAGACAAACCTCATGTTGAATGTTATCCTTTAAAGTCCCTATGAACACATCAATCCTATGCTCCTCTAGAATATTTTTTTACCCTTATATTCATTTTTTGGAAGTCCTTAATGTGTTTCACCATTGAACCCTTTTGTTTGAGATTTATCAATTGGCTAAAGAAGGTGTTGTTTTTTGTATCCACATAATGTGTTATCATTTCCTATGTAAAATTTGACCACGTGACAATTTGTTTAAGAGAGCAAAGCCATCGATGCCATACAAACTGATTGGGTTTCAAATATAAAGTTGCAATGCGTACCTTTTGTGTGGTTTGCAAATTATGGAGATCGAAATATTGCTCCATCTGTAGTATCCAATTTACGAGATCCTTGCCATCAAACTTCCTCATATCGATCTTTGGAACATGGTGGGTCTTCAATCCAATGTTAGAGTCTATGAAATCATGATTAACATTTATTTTGTTCTCATTATGAGTTTCCTTTATTGCCCTTTCGCCATTAGTAAGCATTTCTTGTAACAAATTTGTCAAATCTATTTTCAAATGTTTCATGTTGCTTTTAAGTTTTGCTTCTATACCATCCATCTTAGCTTCCATTCCATTCTTTAAACCATCCATCTTAGCCTCAATTACTTTTTGTGAGAGCGAAATTTGTTGCACTTGGTCTTGTATTTTTGATATATGATGTTGCATTTCTTCCTCTTCTTCATGTGTCATAGTAGAGCTTTCAGGTTGCTTACTAGGTGTTGCCATTTTCTTTCTTCGGGGAATCAACTAATGATCATTCTCTTATGTTAAAATTGACAACTAGGGCCAAACTCCACATGGGTCATCTAATTTATGACAACTGATATTTTTCTTGGATTCCTCTTTCCGAAAGGTGTAGGATTGATCTAAAGATCATCTGATTTTGACATGTACAAATGAAGTTATGAATTTATTTTGATTATGGTCAAATTGTCAAGGTCAACCAACAAACTTATGTAGGTTCAGAAGCTGAACAATCACGTTTATTCATCCTCAACGTTGCATATAAATAGAAGGTGACTTAGCTTCATTTGGACACACTCATCTTCACACTTTTCTCTCTCTCTCCTGTTTTCGGGAAAAGTGTCTATTCAGAACGACCCTATCCCACTGGGTTGTGACAGTGACCTCAGAAACAAACAAGGAAAACTACTCTTGTATTCTCCTTTAAAAACTATAAACGAAGATGATTAAGATAAACCGACTCGTGTCTTGCGCTAGTTGTTCGATCCAATCTATCCTCTCTTTGCTAGCTTCCACCGATCTGCTCCCTCACTTTCCCAGCGTTACCAAGTTCCTGCAAGTTCACAGAAAAGAGAAACTACACAAAGACATAGATTTATGTTCATAAAAAGCTTAGGATCAGATTTAAGCTAAACATACAAATATAACACACATCAGATATATAAGCATGTAGGAGAAACTCAAGTAGTTTTATTGATAAAACAAGAAGATCTAGGAGGAGTTACAACCGATGATTCCTGATCCAGCATCAGCCTCCCAGCATAGAATCCCTTCTTCACCTCCAACAAAGCATAAATCACCCAATACTCTGATATCTATCACAAAACCAACAGCAATTCTCTGCAATGTACAAAATTCCAGCCTCTGGATCTCTTGGTGAGGGATCCATATATAAATGTATGCAAAGAGGATAAGTCAGCTCTTGAATTGATTAGTGGCTTCTCTCTGTCAGTTCTTGCTTCCACTTGGAGACTGAGAGCCTCTTACTCATCACTGGTCGAATTCAGTGAGACAAGTGTCATTGGAGAAGATTCTGGAAGCTTCCATTGTCTCTCCACCTCGTTGAATGACTCTGCCACTTGTCATTTCCCGCTCAACGCACCCTGGTAGTGCATTCAAGTGCGTTGCAACGCACCTAGCCAGTGTATTTGGGTGCTTTGCAACGCAGCCAGCTAGTGGAGCACTTGAAATGATCCTGTTTTGACTAGTTTTGAGCAGTTTCTGGTGGAGAACTTCTGGGAGAAGCTGTAATTTGTTGACCTTGTTTTTTTAGGAGCTGGAAAAACACCTTTAGGGACTTAGGATCCCTTGGTTTATGGACATTTCATGCTTATAGCTGCAAGGCACAAAAATGTCTATAACAGTTGCCCCCTAAAGTATGAGGCCGTTTATCGGGTGAAATGCTTTATTAGGAGGATCCGAAGTTCTTCTAATGCTAGAGAGGAGACCTGTAATGAGATACAATACAATACATTATTTTCATACTGTTTTCATGATCTAGCTGCGGCGGGCATTCCCATGCTCAGCTTTATAAATTCATTTTCATGTACATAGGACAGACAATCGTCTGATGGTAGACTGATGATTCTGGTGAAGTCATCATCCTTTTGGTAGGATGATTATCTGTGCTGCAATGCTGTACATTTCAATGTCTTTATTTTTCCTGAATATATATCGCAGCCCGGATGGATGAAACTAGATCTGGGGTCTTCAATCTCGTCCGATCTTCACTCTAAGTACAAGTCGATCCATGTGAGAAATGTTTTGAAGGCGAACATGGAAAGACATCGCTTGATTACCAGTCAATGATGTAAACTGTTAACAAGCGCGAGAGGAATCACCGATAATGATAATGACCTTCAAGGTACTGCAGTACAATTCACGTGGTGTGAATAAAGGACTTGGCGTCGAACACCACGCAAAATCTTTCGGTCGAAGGTCATTGATGTATACCTGTCGCCGGAAGTGAGAAACTTGCCATTGAGGCATGCAAGCTTCAAAGTACTGAAGGGGTGTTCCTAGATCAACTTCTTGGATAATGAGCTGATGTCGACAAGAAGCGATCTGTCAAAGGAGGGCCTTGATGAATCCCACATCAATGACACGGAATGGAGCAAATGATTTTGATGGAGGCGAAAACGATCTGGTGACATACGGTTCAGGGTGGCGGTCATGAAAGAGTATAATGTATGGTAGTGGATGGGACACGGGTGACTTCTCTGGATGACTTCTCTTGAACATGTCGGCGACACTTAGGTGATGGATCGGTAGCATTTACCCCAAATGTGGATGGTATGGCGTGACCATGGTGATGTGACCGGTGAATGAAACAACCCAACCCGACTCTGGCACGGAGTGGAAGTGTCATGTTCAAGAGCGACTTGCTACCAATAAAGTTTCTTTGAGTTTTCTTCCCAATTTTTCCCCAGTCATTTCTGACCAGTACCTCTTTATTTTTGTCAAGCTTGAGGAGGATAACATATGCTTGTTCTATAATTTGCCCTTCGGGCAAACCCATTGCTATGTTTTAACGAGCCTAGCAATAGTGAAACTCGTTCTTGTCTAAAGACAAGTTTGTCGCTATTAATCTTTTTAACGAATCTAACGACAAAGATAACTCGGTCCTTTTCCTTTTTAGGGAGTCTGAAAAGGTACGTAAAGATAACTTCAGAATTCCTTTTTCGTCATCTAATCCCTTAAGTCCGAAAAAGTATAAAACAATACGGAAGGGATGAATTTTCAATAGTTTTAACGAGCCGAACAAAAAAAGTGCTCGATCTTTTTGTGCAATAATCCCTCAGGTCCAAAAAGATTAAAATCTAGAGGAGGGATAGCACTTCCTGCCGCTTTAACGAGCTGGAAGGCCAAAACTCGGCAATCTTTTCATATTTTACGAGTCAGATGAAAAGAGCTTAAAGGAGACTCGTCTTTTGAGGAACGAGTGATAAAATGGGTAGCAGCTGATTCCAGGTAAGGTTCGGAATTCTCCAATCACGGCAGTGTCACAAGGATGGCTAGTGAAATCACTCTTCACAGCTGTTCCTCAAAATGGGTAAACAATCAAATGGAGGTGAATGATCGGCCAATGGAAAAGTGGAGGTGACGGTGCAAACACGACCAAGGCTTTAATGGCTGAAAATGCTTCATTCACGGTGGTTATTTACCGGAGGATAGTTCATTTTTTAACGAGCTTAAACGCGGGTGAAAACATTTGCTCGATCTTATGTTTATTTTTTAACGAGCTTGAACTATGCGCTAAAACTGCTCGATTAATAAGTTTGCATGCCCCCAACATAATAACGCAACTAGAGGTGCATGCCCCCCAAGCTTCATTGCATTCAACTCGGCAGTTGGAATGAAGGTTTACCTTTGAGATTTGAAAAGGGGATTTGTTTCATTTTTTAATGAGGTTGACACAGTAAAAGAACTATCCTCATGACTCCTTGTTTTATTTTTTAACGAGGTTGACACGAGATAAGAACCGTCCTCGGAGTCCAAATCCATTAGATATAGAAGGTTTCATATTCCACTATGGCTACTTCCGCCAGATTACTCGGAGGCGGTAGGACAAAAGTACCCATTAAGGCAGGGTCTTTTAGGAGACCTACTCCGATATTTTGGAGCGAATGATTGATTCCATGGATCATTGGAATGTTTCCAGTAACTTGAGAACCATTGGGGAGGAAGTTTTGCTGATCGACGATTGTAATCCCTCCTTGAAAGGGAAATGCAATCTTTCTGAAATAGGTCGACACAACAGCTGCCATGGAATATATCCATGGTCTACCTAGTAGGATGTTGTAATCAAGATTCCCATCTATGACTTCAACATCTATTTCTACTGTTTTCTCTCCTAGTTCAACTTTCAAGTTATTTAGGATACCATATGGGGTATATGTCCTTCCGTCGAACACTTTTAACATTGTCGCAGACCGTGACAAGGTTGGAGATCCTAAAGTTTTCCAGCAACTCATCGACATAATGCATGTAGATGCCCCCTCATCAATAATTGTTTGATGAACAGTTTTGTTGAGGGCTTTCACTTGAATAAGGAAAGCTAGTTGAGTTGGTAACTGAGGGTCATATACTTTATGATCAAAGGCCACAAGATTGGAATCCATTGGGTCAATCCCACCTATTGCTGATAATAAAGCTTGCTCTTGGGAGAGGCAATTTTGCGATACCTCAAGTGTTGACATAGCGGACGGCGATTGGGCCAGGTCCTCTATTATATTATAATTCTGTGCTATTTTTGCACAAGGATTAAATGTCGATTTGTGCACTACTCCCTTTGGCGATCATTTGTTCAGGAATGATGGGTGGCATAAGTTTGGTCAAAGTTGTTGTCGAACTACTAGGTTGTTCATTAGCCTTGTTATTCGACACCTATGGATTCCCATAATCTTTATTCCTTGCCAAAGCATCATTTTGCTATTTCGAAATCGACAACATTAGCACTTGAGACGGGGAAGAATTTCCACTTTCAACCAGATTTGTTCCTGGATTCGGAAACGGATCGGTTAACGCTGCTGAGGTTTTCGAACTTTTAAAGAATCTCTTAAGCTCAGCTTTGTATGGACATTCTTTCGTCCAATGATCCTCATCGCATATCATGCACCTTGAAGGTGGTTTCCTATTTCCAGGAGGGTTTGAAGAAGATTTTTCACGAGATTGCTCATCCTGTTTCTTCTTCTTCCCTTTTCCTTTCTTCTTGCTTCCTGGTTGCTTGGTTTCTTTGCCTTTATCTGTTGATACGGCATTTACTTCCGAAGCAAGAAGTTCGTCTTTTGCATTTTGAATTGAAACCTTACGGGCCTTTTTGGATGTGGCCCTTGTCGATTTTGTGTCTGTCGTGCCAATCACGCCATCGCCGGCATGAGAGTCATTGTTTGATTTAGGAGGAGGAGGAATCGAGGATTCTGGTCTAGGGGCGTCAGGTATTTTGTTGTAGAGCGTGCCGGACTGAGTGTAAATCAAATCCAGATATTGTGCATGAGCGATCACTTGCTCTTCTGTTACGACTCCCCCCTTTGCCACATCTTCTGTGATGGAAGGTAGTAATGACTTGATAAACCATTCAGCTAATAGCTGATCAGGAACATACGTTTTTACCATCCTACGACGACGCCGCCACTCATGTATATGATCAGATATGTGAGTGGCTGTTGTCTGTTTAAAGTTGGTAAGCAGTTCTGTTCCCGTTTCATACCTTATCGGTAATTGAAAATGGGTTAAAAAGGTTGTGGCTAAGGTGCTGAAGTTGTCGAATGAAGCTCTAGGCAATTCAATGTACCATTTTGCCGCTGGACCTGTTAATGTCCTCTGAAAAAGGCGAAGCCTTATCGAATCATCATTTAAAGTGTTTGATGAACACCATAGATGAAATGTCATCACGTGATTCGATGGATCTTCACCCGGATTTCCATTAAATTTAGGAATATCTGATGGAAGTTTGTGTGGAATCGCTGGCCACCAAGGGGCGTAAGCAATTGGATCGTTTGTTAGCCGGTTTAAATCAGGTAACTCTAAAGTTGCCACGAATGGTAACTGTTGATTCAGGTTAGGTGAAGCATACCCAGGATACGATGGAATCGCCTGAGCAGTTGGTCTTTGCATACCGGCATAATGCATTTGATGCTGATATGTTTGGTAAGGTTGGTGGACTTGACCATTATAAAATGGTTGATTTTGACCGTTTTTAATGTACGGCTGTCCACTGTTTGCAAATATCTGTTGCTCAGCACCTTGGTATACTTGTTGGAATTGTGGTTGTTGGTATTGCACCAGCCCTTGTTGTTGGACCATTTACTGTTGTCCAATACTGGATGATTGACCAAGATGAGGAGTCATAGTACTTGTTTGAGCCTGAGTCGCTCCAGATAAGGAGGCACTAACCTGAGGTTGTGATTGAGTTGTCGAGACAAGAGGTTGTTGTATTGCAACCTGAGAAACTTGGGGTTGACATACAACAGGTAGCGCTTGTACTTGCGACGCAATCACCATACTAGGTATAGTGGGAATATTCGACACAGGGTGGACTGGTTGCATTGAATATGCAACCCTTGGTTGCTGAGGCAGTATTGGTACCCAACTGCTGGATGTAATTCCAGTTTGACCTGAACTTTGTTGTAAACTCCCATATGGTTGTTCTCCGGGAGGGAACAATGAAAAGGCATACTGCCCTCCATATGGTGGAAATCCAGTACTTAAAGGGTATATTGGCCTTTGAAGACACATTGGATCGATTTGTTGAGTTTCAACATAAGAAATACCAGATGATAATCTGGATGAAGAAATAGGAACTGACCATGTCGTCGAAACAGTGCCTGATTGGACTCCGACTTATTGTTGATAACTTGCCGGGACAGATGATATACCATCGAACATCGTTGGAGTAGCAGCAGGAGGCTCTGCCGCTGCTGTGTCGGATGACACAGTCCTGGATGTTGATGGTTGTTCAGACATATCTAGTCTATCCAAAAGATTTTCTAGCGATTCTACAAGGACTTGCGATGAAAAGAGACTAACTTCGAAGACCAACGAGGGAATGGTGATGATTATTCCATTTAAAATAAATTTTAGATGCTTTGACACAACTTGCTTTTTCAATTTTTAAGAGTCGAGAAAAAACAAAAAATGACTCTAGTCTCCTTCGATTTTTAATGAGCCTGAAGTGACAAGTGCTCAGATGGACCTTTTCCGTTAAGGAGTCTGAAAAGGAACGAAAGAGACTACTCTGGAGGTCTAGGTAGAGGGAGTACCAAACCAATCGCAAAACTGCAGAATACTTTTTACGGTACGACAGTCAATCTTCCCAAATGCTGTGTTCAGTGCATTGCGATCAGTAGGGCGGCCGACACGGCTTCCTATGGATAAAGGTTTTATGCCTATAGGGGTCTCCCAATATATACTCGACGGTACGTGGGAGCACAAGTCCGTACTGGCACTTATCGTCTCAAAGTGGAGGAATCACCCAACCATCAGTGAGGACAACAGTTACCAGGCTTTACGACGCCGGAATACGTCTCTAGCCTAGACCTCTAAATGTTGTGCGTTAAGTTACAAAGCATTGTTAAGTTCATTGAATTTATTTTAGGTTGATCTTTCTTATGAAGTTTGCCTTTTGGGTTCACCACGAGATGTAGATGTAATTCCTAAAATGCAGTCTAAAGATGATAAGCAAGCATTTATCTCTTTTCAGCAATGAAAATCCTAGCTACAAGGGGAAAAGAAAGACACAATCTTTTCTCAAAGAGCAAAGAGCACACTGTAAATGCACTTTTCCTAAATCAAGCCATACAAACTGTCAATATGCAAATGCACTTGTGCATGTATTTGTTTTTCACTTTCTTAATATTGATGCCTAAAAAGAAAGTTGTTGTACAAATTTGAATTCGATTTCAAGTGAAAAACACAAACAAGCTTCTTTTCGAAATAAAAAAGTAGAGACGATTACGACACCTTATGATTTTGAAGTAAACACTTGTTTCGACACTAGAAATTCACAAATTCAAACCAAAGGCAAAAGTAAAAGCGTAATCAACTGTCAACAGCAAATAAACTTTCTCCTAAGATCAAAACGACACTTACGACAAATCTAGATCTAAGGGCGACAATATTACCAGTTACTTTTGCAATGGGAAACTGTAAATGACGTAACAAATACATAAAAACAAATATAGTTTCTTTTATACAACTGAGGCGGAATTAAGGCAAAGAAAAGAGGCTTTTAAACAGACAAACACACTGATCACAGGCTGCAAAAATCAGAGGCAAAACTGGAAAAAGTGAGCAAAGAACCTCAACTAGGCAGGGCTAGGCTGATCAACGCACCTGCTACACAGAGAAACTGAATTGCAACGCAGGTAGCCCTCTCGGGAACTGCGCTGAAATGCAGAGACTCTTCACAGAGCCTACGCTGAAGCAGAAACGAGAATTCTTTCTGGGTTCTGGGTCACGGTTTGCAGTTTAATCTATGGTTTTTGGCCGGGTAAAAGCAATCAATTGTGCACAATTAGAGGGTTGATTTACAAGAGGTTTGAGAGCTATCACAAAGGGTAATCAGATCATTTGTGAGTCAACTGTTCAGATCATAAACATGCCCAGTGAATGGACTAGAGTAGCAGATGTCTACTTTGCATTTGTAAATGGCAAATGCAGTTCGATTCGCCACTCCTAAGTTTATGAGATGAACAACAATAGAAACACAAATAAACTAACTAGACACGATCCCCAGTGGAGTCGCCATTTTGTTTTCGGGAAAAGTGTCTATTCAGAATGACCCTATCCCACTGGGTTGTGACAGTGACCTCAGAAACAAACAAGGAAAACTACTCTTGTATTCTCCTTTAAGAACTATAAACGAAGATGATTAAGATAAACCGACCTGTGTCTTGCGCTAGTTGTTCGATCCAATATATCCTCTCTTTGCCAGCTTCCACCGATCTGCTCCCTCACTTGCCCAGCGTCACCAAGTTCCTGCAAGTTCACAGAAGAGAAAAACTACACAAAGACATAGATTTATGTTCATAAAAAGCTTAGGATCAGATTTAAGCTAAACATACAAATATAACACACATCAGATATACAAGCATGTAGGAGAAAATCAAGTAGTTTTATTGATAAAACAAGAAGATCCAGGAGGAGTTACAACCGATGATTCTTGATCCAGCATCAGCCTCCCAGCATAGAATCCCTTCTTCACCTCCAACAAAGCATAAATCACCCAATACTCTGATATCTATCACAAAACCAACAACGATTCTCTGCAATGTACAAAATTCCAGCCTCTGGATCTCTTGGTGAGGGATCCATATATAGATGTATGCAAAGAGGATGAGTCAGCTCTTGAATTGATTAGTGGCTTCTCTCTGTCAGTTCTTGCTTCCACTTGGAGACTGAGAGCCTCTTACTCATCACTGGTCGAATTCAGTGAGGCAAGTGTCATTGGAGAAGATTCTGGAAGCTTCCATTGTCTCTCCACCTCGTTGAATGACTCTGCCACTTGTCATTTCCCGCTCAACGCACCCTGGTAGTGCATTCAAGTGCGTTGCAATGCACCTAGCCAGTGTATTTGGGTGCTTTGCAACGCAGCCAGCTAGTGGAGCACTTGAAATGATCATGTTTTGACTAGTTTTGAGCAGTTTCTGGTGGAGAACTTCTGGGAGAAGCTGTAATTTGTTGACCTTGTTTCTTTAGGAGCTGGAACAACACCTTTAGGGACTTAGGATCCCTTGGTTTATGGACATTTCATGCTTATAGCTGCAAGGCACAAAAATGTCTATAACACTCCTCATTGATTGGGTATGGATTTCTGGGCCTCTCTCTCTCCACGTGTCCGAAATTTCAAGAGGCCAAAATTTCAGGAGACCAAATTTTTGGACAATTTGACCAAGCGTTGACCAGCATGTGTTGATCTCCTTTGACTGAGTTTTTGGGGGGCTATCTCTGTTTGAGCAGGCCACATTTTTGGGCAAAAAAATCGAAGCTAAATGTTGACTGTTGACTAGCATTGACTGCAATTAGGGCTAACCACAGGGGGTTGTTTGACCAGACTTTGACTAGACTAAATTTCACTGTTTTGAGGGTTGTTTTATCATGTTTTTTGGAAGCCGAAGTTGACCAATTTGCTGAGGATCAAATCTATTTTGTTGACTAGCGTTGACTTTTTTGTTTATGGCTCTTTTGCTGTTGTTATAAAATATCATATTTGTAAATTGTACTATCTCTCTTTGCTGAACTATTGAAGACTAAAAGAGGATTTGATCAAGTGTTTCCCCAATTTGGGAATCATCCTTGACTGGTGCCACATCTTGTGTCCTATTGTCTTGGCTTGTCTTCTACTGTTTATGTTTATGTTCTATCTGCATTTTACTATCATGTTGATGTGATTGCTAATCTGAATATCATATTGGGCTAATAAAGAAATTGAAGTAAAATTTCTCTAAAGCATAGAACATACCATCGTTGCCTAAAATTAACATCTTCACTATGCCCTTTTAATCACTTCAAACTAATTTAAAAAAAAAACTTATGCAAATTTTTAAAAAGACTACACACATTTTTCGCTTTGTAGGAGCTCAATATTGAATTTCTATAATTTCGGAACTCCAAGGTTTGAAATTTCCCCCTGTGGTAGCCCTCTGAGTCCTCTTTCCAACCCCATAAGTCTGAGCAAGATTAGATTTTCCAAGAAAGAGTTATGCCCAATCTCCCACAATGCTCTGATTATACACTAGTTTAGTAGAGCGAAAAACAGCCTGAAATTCGGACACGACGTTCATCACGATTTCGTCTCAAATGGGTTTTTTTTCAAGTTCATAGAAAATAAGTTACAATGACAATGCCACGATGACTTGTTTGAAGCAACAAAACCCTAGAATCCAAAGCCCTGATACCAAATGTTATGCAACCAACTCACAAAATAGAAGAAGAGATAGATCAACGACTTCAAAAATAAGCCTCTTCAAAGGGGAAACCTACTTTACATTACACAAATGAATAATTCTTGAATGATACAAATGAAAAAACCTCCTTTCTATATATAGGAGTTTAAGCGGTCCCAATATAGTTTGAGTGTTAATTTTAGGTATGTTCTATGCTTAGAGCAATTTATTTCAATTTTCATAGTTAGCTTGATATCTTTTTCTAGATTAGCAATCACATTAGCATTAAAGTAAACTGCAGATAGAACATAAACATAAATCGTAGAATACAAGCCAAGACAAGAGGACACAAGATGTGGCGCTAGCCAGGGACAAACCCCAATATGGGGAAACCCTTGATCAATTCTTTTTATATGTTCTTCAATAGTTCAACAGAGAGAGAGATAATATGTTTACAATGGAAGTCAACACTTTGACTTATCTAGATAAGAGCATAGATCATCTCTAAGACGATGATACATGAGATGAGTTGAAGACATGCTGCTTCAACTAATTCTCCAAGGTGACTTCTTCACCTATCGTTGTGCTGCATTTCGTCATCATGTTGCACCTCACCGTGCTGCACCATGCTGCACCCATCATCACTATGTTGCATCTCATCATGCTTCATTAATCATGACTGTACCCATCATTGTACTGCATTATGTCCCATTGCTGCACCATGTTGCCATACTGACCTATGTGTTGGCTGCATCTTGCTTGCTTGTTGTCCCTAGCATGCTTGTTGTCCTTTGCATGCTAGTTCGGCAGTTCCTGGCAGTCCCGGCTTCTACCCTCTATGTCAGCTTTCCCGACTGTTTCGGCAGTTCCCACTGTTCCCGATAGTTCCAGCTATTCTTGGCAGTTCCGACAGTTCCGGCAATTCCGACTATTCCCGACAGTTCCAACAATTTTGGCTATTCCCGGCAGTTCTTCCAGTTCCAGCTTTTCCCAGCAATTCCCGACAATTTCAACAATTCTGGCAGTTCCGGTTTTTCCTGGCAGTTTCGGCAGTTCTCGACAGTTCCAACAGTTCTTGGCAGTTCCGGTAGTACCGGCTTTTCCCAGCAGTTTCCGGCAGTTCCGACTTTTCCTGGCAATTCTGGCAGTTCTGGATTTTGCCTTCTGGATTTGGGCATCCTTATCCCTTAGGATCTCTCCTCCTACTAAAACCCAAAGACAAGTAGAGAGGAAGGGATTCAAGTGTGTTGAAATGACTTGAAAGTGTTGGGTCCCTATAATACTAGTGATTACCCCATTACTATTGTAGTTATACCCCTTACTTATATTGGTGTGCCCCTATTACCCCCATATTGTTATTTATGTGCCCCATAGAATCCCTCTATTGTTATTTTTGTGGCTTTATATTATTATTGTTAGGTCGGCTGGATTATATTGTGACTCCTTAAACTCCTATATATAGAAAGGAGGTTTTGTCATTTGAATCATCCAAGAATTGTTCATTTATGTAATGTAAAGGAGGTGGCCCCCTCGAAGAGGCTGAATTCTAAGGCGTTGATCTATCTTTTCTATATTTTCTTGAGCTGGTTTCATAACATTTGGTATCAGAGCTTTGGATTCTAGGGTTTCGCTGCTCCAAACAGGTCATCGTGGCATTTTCTCTATAACTTTTTTTCTGTGATGTTTCAGAAGTCGCAAAAAAAACCCATTTGAGAAGAAATCGCGCTGAACCTTGGGTCTGAATTTCAGAGCTTTTCGCGCTATATTTTCGGAGATATGATCTGAGGAAGTTGGTCTTTTTGCAGACTCCTGAATTACATTCCAAACAGGTGACCTGGGGAAAATCGTCATAACTTTCTCTCTGGGGATCAGATTGAAATTTCGTAAGAAGGTACAGAAAGAGGACAAACTGTAGTTTTTTTATATGCATTTTTCAGATCCAAAGGTTGAAACAGTGACTCGTGGCACGTCGTACAAGTTCGCTCTACTGAACTAGTCTATAATCAAGTCACTGTGGGAGATTTCGCATAACTCTTCCTTGGAGAATCCAATTTGGGTCAGACCTATGGCATTGGAAAGAGGACACAAAGGGCTACTACAGGTAGAAATTTCAGAACTAGATGATTGGAAAGTACAGAGATACATCAGAGGCAATATCGAGCTCCTACAAAGTGAAAAAAGGTGTGTAGATTTTTTTAAATTTTTGCTTAAGCTTGGTTTGAAAATTTATTTGGAAGGAATTCAAAGGGAATAGTAGAGAATTATTATCGGTAACTGATGCTCCGAGGGAAGAAAATGCAAACACCTAATAAGGAACCTGAAAGCTCTAGCATGACTCATGAAGAAGAGGAAGAAATGCTACATGATATATCAAAATTACAAGAACAAGTGCAACAAATGTCACGCTCACAAAAGTTAACAGAAGCTAAGATAAATGGCGTGGAAGCTAAGATGAATGGCATGGAAGCTAAGATGGACAATTTGAAGATAGATTTAAACACAAATTTGAAGATAGGCATGGCAGATTTGAAGACAGGCATGACAGATTTGAAGACAGATTTGACAAATTTTCTACAAGAAATACTTACTAATGGTGAAAAGGTAGTAAAGGAAACTCATGATGAGAACAAAAGAAATGTTAATCATGATTCCATAGACTCTAATGTTGGATCGAAGACTCACCATATTCCAAAAATCGATATGAGGAAGTTTGATGGCAAGGATCCCGCCACATGGATATTACAGATGGAGCAATTCTTCGATCTCAATAATGTGCAAAACGCACAAAAGGTACGTATGGCAACTGTATATTTGGAACCAAATCAGTTTGTATGGTATCAATGGCTTTGCTCTCGTAAACAATTTATCACTTGGGCAATTTTTACGGAAGAATTGATAGCACATTATGAGGATACAAAAAGCAACACTTTTTTTAGCCAATTGATAAGTCTCAAACAAAAGGGTTCAATAATGGAGCACATTGAGGAGTTCCAAAAATTGAACATAAGGGTAAAAGATATTCCAGAGGAGCATAGGATTGATGTGTTCATAGGGTCTTTAAAGGATAATATCCAACATGATGTTCGCCTTTGGGAACCTGATTCATTAGAGAAGGCATTCAGGTTAGCAAGAAAAATGGAAAGCAAAATTATGGCAACTAGGAAGCATACCACTCACAACTATAAAGATGGAAGTGTTGTTGCCCTAGTCTTCCACAACCTATAAGGTTGACACCACAACAATTGGAAGAAAAAAGAGCAAAAGGGCTTTGTTACAGTTGTGATAGCAAATACACTAAAGGTCATAAGTGTGCTGAGAAGAAATTATTCTACATAGATTGTGAAGAGGAAGAAGAAAAGGAGCAAGAAAGGTCAAAAGAAGAGGATATACTCCAGGAACAAAGCCTAGATGAAGAACAAATAAATCCGACCATATCTTGTAATGCATTGGCGGGAATTACCACTCCTCAAACCATCAAGATAGAAGGACAAATCAAGAAGAAAAAGGTAATAGTGTTGATTGATTCAGGAAGCACCCACAATTTTATTCATTGTAGGGTAGCAAAAGAATTGAATTGCTTCCTATATCCAGCACCAGAGTGTCAAGTGATGATTGCAAATGGAGGAACAATAAATTGCTCTGGAAAGTGCCATAATATCAAGCTATCCATGGGAGAATATGTATTGACTAGCCCAATGCTTTCCATTCCAATGGGAGGTGCTGATGTTGTACTAGGAGTCCAATGGCTACAATCCTTGGGTACAATAGCTTTTAATTTTCAAGAACTTTTCATCAAATTTTCTACGGAAGGAAAGGAAGTTGAATTAAGGGGTATTGCAGGGAAACCAGGAAAGATAATCAGCTCTAATGGTATGACAAAGCTTCTAAAAAAGGAGCAAAGAGGTGTAATTGCACAATTATGTTCGCTAGATGTTTCCACATTGGAATCATCTATTTCTCCAGATCTCCAAAAAGTCCTGGACAATCATTCCAAGGTATTTGAGACTCCCAAAGGTCTCCCACCTATGCGTGATCATGATCATGCTATTCATCTGATTCCAGGAAGTGTTCCTCCAAACATCAGGCCGTACAGATATCCCTATGTCCAAAAAAGTGAAATTGAACGTATGGTTGCAGAAATGCTAGAGGCTGGTATAATTCAACCGAGTCAAAGTTCTTTCTCTGCTCCAGTAGTATTGGTGCACAAGAAGGATGGATCATGGCGCATGTGTCCAGATTATAGGGAGCTCAACAAGCTCACTATTAAAGATAAGTTCCCCATTCCTGTCATTGATGAATTACTGGATGAATTGCATGGATCAATTTACTTCACCAAGTTGGATCTTCGTTCGAGATATCATCAAATCAGAATGAAGATTGAAGACATTCCGAAAACGACATTTAGAACTCATGAGGGTCATTATGAATTTTTGGTCATGCCTTTTGGCCTTACCAATGCACCTTCAACATTTCAAGGTTTGATGAATTCAATTTTCAAACCATTCCTTAGAAAATTTGTGTTAGTATTTTTTGATGATATACTAATCTACAACAAGTCTTGGAAGGATCATGTTGAACATGTTGACAGGGTGCTACAACTATTGGAGGAGAAACAATTATATGCAAAAAGATCCAAATGTTTCTTTGGAGTCCAGGAGGTGGAATATTTGGGTCATATTGTATCTCATGAAGGAGTTAAGGTAGACCCTAGCAAAATTAAAGCCATTAAGGAATGGAAAATCCCCACATCCATAAAGCATCTGCGAGGATTTCTTGGGTTGACAGGGTATTATCGCAAGTTTGTTAAGAATTATGGGAGAATAGCAGCACCTCTAACAACATTATTGAAGAAAGATGCATTTTCATGGACTCCGGAAGCAACAAAGGCCTTTGAACATCTTAAAGAGGCAATGTGCCAAGCACCGGTCTTAGCTACACCGGACTTCACAAAAACCTTTATTGTGGAATGTGATGCTTCAGGAAATGGAATTGGTGCTGTTCTAATGCAAGATGAAAGACCCATTGCTTTTGAAAGTCGTCCAATCAAGGGAAAGTTTTTAAGCAAAGCTATTTATGAGAAGGAAATGTTGGCAATACTCCATGCACTTAAGAAATGGCGACCCTACCTAATGGGAAGACACTTCAAGGTAAAAACGGATCATGATAGCCTTAAATACTTTTTAGAACAAAGATTATCCTCTGAAGAGCAACAAAAGTGGGTCACAAAGATGTTGGGTTATGACTTTGAAATCATCTACAAAAAAGGGAAGCAAAATGTGGTGGCAGATGCACTCTCAAGAAAGGATGAGGATGTGGAAGCATTGTTGTGTGCCATTTCTATTATCCAACCAGATTGGATAAACGAAGCAAGGGAGGAATGGAAGAATGACGAAGAAGTGTGGGCACTTATTCGAAAGCTACAACAAGATTCCAGTACGTCTGATACATTTAGCTGGCAAAATGATTCGTTATGGTACAAAGATCGCTTATACCTCTGTAAGAATTCCCAGCTAAAACAAAAGATTCTTATGGAATTGCACACTTCTCCCTTAGGAGGGCACTCAGGATTTTTAAAAACTTACCACAGGGTTAAGAAGGAATTTTTTTGGGATGGCCTTAAATCAGATATTCAAAAGTTTGTGGCGGAATGTTTGGTTTGCCAACAAAATAAAGTTGAAACAATTAAGACACCGGGTCTATTACAACCTTTATCCATTCCAAGCCAACGTTGGGAGGAGGTTTCAATGGATTTTATCACAGGTTTACCCAAGTCTGAGGGAAAGAGTGTCATCATGGTGGTAGTTGACAGACTTACCAAGTATGCACACTTTTGTGCATTATCACATCCATTTAAAGCCAGTACAGTTTCTACTGCATTTATGGAAACAATTCAAAAGCTACATGGAAACCCAAAGATTATTGTAAGTGACAGAGATCCCATTTTCACTGGAAATTTTTGGACAGAATTATTTTCTTGTCTTGGTACTCAGTTAGCTCATAGCTCATCTTATCATCCTCAATCTGATGGGCAAACTGAGATAGTAAACAAATGTTTGGAAGGATATCTTCGTTGCTTTGTATCTGATAAACAGACACAATGGGTCAAATGGTTGCCTCTGGCTGAATGGTGGTATAACACTTCCTTCCATACAGCAACAAAAATGACCCCATTTATGGCACTTTATGGGTATCAACCACCATCCATCACATCATATTTAAGAGAAAATTCTAAGGTTCAGGCAGTGGAACATCACATCGAACATCAACAACAAGTCCTCCAACTCTTAAAGGATAACCTCGTGTTGGCACAAAATAGAATGAAACAACAGGCAGATCAACATCGCAGTGAAAGAAGTTTTGATGTAGGTGATTGGGTATTCCTACGGCTACAACCATATAAGCAAATGTCCCTAAAGCAAGCTAAGAAGGATAATAAATTATCACCAAAGTATTATGGTCCGTACAAGGTGTTGCAAAAGATTGGTACTATGGCATACAAATTGGAGCTTCCTGCAGCTTCTCGATTGCACCCAGTTTTCCATGTTTCATGTTTAAAGAAGGTTATAGGCGACAAGCTCCCAATTCAAACAATATTGCCAGAACTTGACGAGGAAGGAAAAATTATATTGGAACCGGAAGCAGTCACAGAAACAAGAACTCGACAGCTACGAAATCGATCAATTTCAGAGTATCTTATCAAGTGGAAGAACTTATCCACTGAAGATTCCACATGGGAGGATGAGAATTTTATGCAGAAGTATCCAAAACTACTCAAGCGTTGAGGACAACACTTTTTTGAAGGAGAGGGGCATGTTGGGTCCCTATAATACTAGTGATTACCCCATTACTATTGTAGTTATACCCCTTACTTATATTGGCGTGTCCCTATTACCCCCATATTGTTATTTATGTGCCCCATAGAATCCCTCTATTGTTATTTTTGTGGCTTTATATTATTATTGTTAGGTCGGCTGGATTATATTGTGACTCCTTAGACTCCTATATATAGAAAGGAGGTTTTGTCATTTGAATCATCCAAGAATTGTTCATTTATGTAATGTAAAGGAGGTGGCCCCCTCGAAGAGGCTGAATTCTAAGGCGTTGATCTATCTTTTCTATCTTTTCTTGAGTTGGTTTCATAACAGAAAGCCACCTCTATTTATACTAAAACGTTGAGGACAAGTGGGGTTTATTTGGTTGCTGGCCGACCTTAATGAATTGTCTTATAACACAAATAAAATCACAACTCCATGAATACTTATCGAAATCGGATGATCTTTAGATCAATCCTACACCTCTCGATGAGAGGGATCCAAGAAAAATATCAACTACCATAAATAAGATGACCCACATGGAGTTTGGCCCTAGTTGCCAATTTTAACACTCCCTCTCAACTAGGGAGAACTCCATCCGTTGATCCATATGTCCAACTGTACTATCTCTGCCATCAGTGTCCTGCACTGCTCTGGTATGCTCTGATCTGCTGAGCTCTGCTCTGCTCTACTGAACCATGAAGTCAGTTTCATCTGAAGAGAGTGTGTCACATCACTCTTACTGACCCGAAGTCAGTTTCATCTGAAGAGAGTGTGTCACATCACTCTTATTGACTCGAAGTTAATTTTATTGATCTTAGATCAATATCACAAGAGAGTGTCTCAAACCACTCATACTGACCCCAGATCAATGTCACAAGAGAGTGTTTCAAACCACTCATATTGATCCCAGATCAGTTACATTGATCCTAGATCAATGTCACAAGAGAGTGTCTCAAACCACTCATACTGATCCCATATTAGTTTCATTGATCCCAGATCAATGGAGGTCATCCTAACATAGGGAGTACGGTAGATACAACGATGCGTCCATCGATAGTACTACTATGGTCCCTATCCTCATTTCCCTGCTCATTGATCAGTTGAGAGGTACTTCTCATGAGTCCCAGACTGCATGGGTAGGATGCCTCGACAGGAGAACTAATCATCCTGTCCATAGGAGAACGAATCATCCTGTTAGTGGATGCCATGGAGAACTAATCATCCTGGCCCATAAGAGAACTAATCATCCTGTTCTACAGTCGCCATGGAGAACAAATCATCCTGGCCCACAGGAGAACTAATCATCCTGTTCCATAGTCGCCACAGAGAATAAATCATCCTGGCCCACAGGAGAACTAATCATCCTGTTCCACAGTTGCCATGGGAGAGCTAATCATCCCGGCCCACAGGAGAACTAATCGTCCTGTTCCATAGCTGCCACGGGAGAACTAATCATCCCAACCCACAAGAGAACTAATCATCCTGTTCCACAGTTGCCACGGGAGAACTAATCATCCCGGCCCACAGGAGAACTAATCATCCTGTTCATAGCGCACCACCAGGGGAGGGTGAGTCGCCCTGTGGTTGTATGTTGCTCCAGTAAGTACCCCAAGCCCCCCAGAGCTACCAGGGGAGGGTGAGTCGCCCTGTGGTCGTATGTTGCTCTAGTAAGTACCCTAAGCCCCCAGAGCTCCCAGAGCTCAATGCATGCAACATGTAGGACCCTTATAAGAAGGTCTCTCAACGACTACAAGTCGTTCAGGAAAGTCACAGATTTGACCTTTCCCTGGGGCTTTGACAAAATGTCTGCGACCTGTACATCAGTCTCAATGCGATGGAGCCTCCTCGATCGTCGACTTACCATATCGCAAATAAGGCAGTATTTGATGTCTATCTGCTAGAGTAATCGTCAAATTTCGGGATTCCTCAAATAATTGAATCCCCCCTCTGGTTGTCACAGAGAATCACAGTGGTATTCATCATGTGTACAAACATCTCACTTAAAAGCTTCTGCAACCATGCAGCTTCACACAAGATCATGCTCGTAGCTATGTATTTGGTCTGGGCGGTGCTTATAGCAACCGACTTCTGCTCCCTGCTCATCCATGATATCGAAGCAGAATCCAAAGAGAACCAGCATTGAGAAGTGCTCTAGTGATCCTCCACACTGCCTGCTCAGTCAGCATTCGAATAATCATGCAGTTTCATATTTTCAACAGTGTATCTCAATCCATGAGAGATTGTGCTCCGAAGATATCTCAGAAGATTCTTGGCACCAATCCAGTGAGGCTCAACCAAATATGAGTTCAACATGCTGACTGCAAAACATATGTCCGGACGGAAGTTCACCAAGAACATCAACGCGAATGAGATTATGAAACTCAGAAGCATTTTCGAAATTTGGTCCGACATCACTACCATATAACTTCTGAAAGTTAAGATCCTCAAGGTAGTCATAGGCTTGTAGTTTATCGTTCCACATCTGGAATCCAACTCCCTCTTACTTCTGCAAATGAGAGGGTCTACACCTGTTAGAAATAGGTCGTCCTCATAAGGTGCTAGTATGAGAGGTCTATCATCCATAACCTTCAAACAATGGTTTGGATCTGCTTCACTCTTAGCGAATCTCAGCTTCATCTGATAGCAATCAATCCTCTCATACTATTCCCGGGAAGTTTTGCTTCAAGCCATAGAGGGATTTCTTCCACTTGCATACGTGAGATTCCTGATCATCAATCTCAAACCCTTCGAGTTGTTTCAAATCTGTGGACCTGCTACATGAGGGGAATGGTCCCCTTGTAATATTTTCCTTTAGTACATCTCAGACATGTACTTTCATGCTCTTTTTGAATTCAGTAATCCCTGTCACCATCTGACTCACAGACCTCCGGTGCTATGTGTCAATGGACATGGTCCCCAGTGGACTTCTTGCAACTTGATACAACGCTAAACTCAAAAACATCTTTGAAAAATATATTTTTTAAAACTACCTTTCCATCGATGAATGCCACCTTGAAACCTTTGACTTCCATTTCCAAGATGGACACCAGGTTCTTCTTGCGATTAGGTACATAAAAGAGATCCTGTAAATGAATCGAGTGACCCTTATTCAATTGAGAGTTAACATTCCCTACACCCTTTCTGGGATAGGTGGCATCGGCTCCAAGTATAATCCCACGATTGTTTCCATCTCTACCAAATTAGAGAGTGCGCCCTCCTATCCGATGAAGTGCCTTGAAGCACTACAATCAATAAGCCAGATTCCTAAAGAATCTAAAGGAGAGGGCCAATACAAGAAAAGGCTTCTTTATCTTATCAAAAACAACATTTGATTCTTCATACTTGGGGTTCCTTGCTTTCTTTGAAGAGTCGGCCATTTTCTTGATGACCTACATTATCTATCATTCCTTTGATCATTGAAGATGTCCCTGGAATGATTGTTATCTTCATCAAGAGATGTGTCTTTGCCATTCGGACACTCCTTCGCATAATGGCTGAACTTATTGCAACCAAGGCATTTGCTTTTCCTTCCACCCTTAGATCCGAACTTCCCAATGAAGTGATTTTTAGGTAGGCCATCAAAAACTTCCGCTGCGCCATTCTGATAATATTCTCGACTTCGACTTCACCCTCGGTGAATTTGAAGAGGGATGAGGAATCGACTGATCCTTTTGTCCTTTCCCAACTGTCTTCGTTGATTGCTCTTTCACTATTGCTTGAGCATTATCTTCACCTTAGTTCTGATACCATGTTAATTTAGGTATGTTCTATGCCTAGAGCAATTTATTTCAATTTTCACAGTTAGCTCCATATCTTTTCTAGATTGGCAATCACATCAGCGTTAAAGTAAACTGCAGATAGAACATAAACATAAATCGCATAAGACAAGCTAAGACAAGAGGACACAAGATGTGGCACTAGCCAGGGACAAACCCCAATGTGGGGAAACCCTTGATCAATTCTTCTTATATGTTCTTCAATAGTTCAACAAAGAGAGAGAGAGAGATAGTATGTTTACAACGGAAGTCAACACTTTGACTTATCTAGATAAGAGCATAGATCATCTCTAAGACGATGATACATGAGATCAGTTGAAGACATGCTGCTTTAACTGATTCTCCAAGGTGACTCATTCACCTATCGTTGTGCTGCATTTCGTCATCATGTTGCACCTCACTGTGCTGCACCATGCTACACCCATCATCACTATGTTGCATCTCATCATGCTTCATTAATCATGACTGTACCCATCATTGTACTGCATTATGTCCCATTGTTGCGCCATGTTGCCATACTGACCTATGTACTGGCTGCATCTTACTTGCTTGTTGTCCCTAGCATGTTGCTTGTCCTTTGCATGCTTGCTGTTGCATGTTAGTTCAACAGTTCTTGGTAGTTTCAGCTTCTGCATTTTGCGTCAGCTTTCCCGGTTGTTTCGGTAGTTCCTGGCAGTGCCAGCTATTCCTGGCAATTCTAACAGTTCCAGCAATTCCGGCTATTCCCGACAGTTCTGGAAGTTTCCGGAAGTTTCGGCAATTTCGACTATTCCTGGTAGTTCTGGCAGTTCCAACAGTTTCGGCTTTTCCCGGCAGTTCCGGCAGTTCCCGACAGTGCCGACAGTTCTGGCTTTTCCCGGCAGTTCCGACAGTTCCGACTTTTCCCAGCAGTTCTGGATTTTCCCAGTAGTTCCCGGAAGTTCGAGTAGTTTCGGCAGTTCTGACAGTTACGGCTTTTCCCAGCAACTTTTCTTGGCAGTTCCGGCAGTTCTGGCATTTCTCGGCAGTTCCGATAATTCCGACAGTTTCGGCTTTTCCCAGTAGTTTCGGCTTTTCACAGCAGTTCCCGGAAGTGCTCGACAGTTTCAGCAGTTCTGGCAGTTCCAGCAGTTCCGGCAGTTCCGGCAATTCCGGTAGTTCCGGCTTCTGCCCTCTGGATTAGGGCAGCCTTATCCCATAGGATCTCTCCTCCTACTAAAACCCAAAGACAAGTAGAGACGAAGAGATCCAAGTGTGTTGAAATGACTTGAAGGCCACCTCTATTTATACTAAAACGTTGAGCACAAGTGGGGTTTATTTGGTTGCTGGCCGACCTTGACGAATTGTCTTATAACGCAAATAAATTCATAACTCCATGAATACTTATCGCAATCGGATGATCTTTAGATCAATCCTACACTTCTCGATGAGAGGGATCCAAGAAAAATATCAGCTGCCATAAATAAGATGACCCACATGGAGTTTGGCCCTAGTTGCCAATTTTAACATTGAGCCGACATAACAATAATAATGTAAAGGCACAACAATAACAATAGTGGGCTTCTATGAGGCACAATAATAACAATATGGGGACAACATTGACACAACAATAACAATAAGGGGCTAGCCGCTACAATGACAATAATAATGGGGGAATACACTAGTATTATAGGGACCTAACATTCTCTAACCCAGTCATTGGCTTTTCTGTTTCATATATAATTGGATGAAATTATGTCTTGCCAGATGCCCTCCTGGAAAAGTGCATGCCAAATTGTTTTGATATTGAGAGCCCATCCAAAAATCTTAACGTCTAGTAATCCCCATCCTCCCAACATTTTAGGGACAGTGATCTTCTCCCACTTAATGAGGTGGTATTTATGTCTCAAATCCTAAACCGCCCATATGAACTGAGCCATGTAACTTTTGATTTTGTTCATGATTGACATAGGAAAAATATATAGGTGTGCCCAATACACCATGACCTACTAGAGAACTGCTTTTGCCAGAATATATCTACCACCAAGAGACAACCAACGATGGGACCAACATAAGAGATTTTTCCGGATTTTGTCCAGCAGCAACTGCCAATCAATAATCCTGTAATTATTTGGCTTGAGGCGAAAGCCCAGGTATGTAAGCCCATCCCCTAAGGGTTGTGAGCAGAAATTAAAGAGTTTTGTAATGCTTCTTATCTCCTCCTGATCACCATAAGAATATATGATTAAATATTTATTTTCGTTAACCATCATCCCCATAGTAGCATCGAATCTTTGGATAATATAGTGTAATGTTTGTATGGAAACCATTCCAAAGGTGAGGATGTCGCCCACGAAATAGTTGTGTAATATTAGTATGGTATCCCAGGAGGATACCACAAAACAGGCCCAAGGACCATGCAACAATTATTTTAAGGTTGATTCCATCCATCACCAGGATAAAGAGTAATGGTGAGAGTGAACATCCCTGTCGTAGTCCCCTCCTTGCTTTGAAAAAACTAGAAGGATAACCATTTACAATGACTGCATATTGGACAGATGTGACACAAGACATGATCCACTAAACCATATGGATCGATAAACAAATCTTAGTCAAAATGAGATGCAAGAGTGACCAATCAACATAGTCATATGCCTTCTTTAAGTCAACCTTCATGATCAATGCCTCCAATTTCTTTGTATGTATGGAATGCATAGCTTCATGTGCAGTAGCCACCGCATCGTGAATCAACCTGTTATGGAGAAAGCGAAAGTTTCCTGAGAGATATGAATAGAGAGAGTATTCTTAATCCGCTTTGCGATGATCTTTGATATATGTTTGTAGCAAGTATTACAGAGTGAAATAGGTCTAATGTCTAAGAAGGTAGAAGTATCAGTCACCTTCAGGATCAGTGCAATAAATGTAGAATTAATGGATCCAGTTACCTTACCAGATATTCTCACTTCTTCCACCATTTCTAGAAATTCCTTTCCCATCAAATCAAAGAAGTGCAGAAAAATATCCACTGTCCAACTGTTTGGGCTCGAGCATTTATCTTTAGAAAAGGATTTCAATACCCGGAGAATTTCATTTTTGGAAATCGGTCTATGCAATACTTTATTTTGCTCCCTCATTAAACATCTCGAGGTATTCCATCGTAGCCCAAATATGATCTTTAATGTCTACGCCCAATCCATCCTAGTAGAAAGTCTCAAAAAAGTGTACAACTTCTCTTTGTATCTCCTCAGTCGTATACACCTTCTCTCCATTCCTGCCAAGTATATGCCAAACGGAATTTATATTTTTCCGGTGATTTGCATATTTATGAAAGAAATGAGTGTTTTTACCCCACTCCTTGAGCCACAATGCTCTGCTTTTCCTTCTGCATTCCAAAGATTTCAGTCTATCCCACATAGATATAAAAGGGTCGCCCCGCTCCATGTCCCTCTTAAGACAGACCATTTCTTCCATAATATCCTTCAGTTCCTGAGAGAGTGATTTCTTCTTGAGTCTCTCCCAAATTCTGGCCTGACTTTTGAGAATTTGTAGTTTCTCAGAGACGAATGCCATTGGAGAAATATTCTCTTCCCTCGTCACTGAGAGCCAAGTAGTCTTTATCAATTCATTGAATTCTGCATCCTCTAACCAACTTTTGGTGAATTTAAAGGGAATCCCCAACCAAATTTGTTCCGACCACCATTATAGAACTATGGGAAGGTGGTATGATATAAAAGTGCAATCAACCCAGGATCTCCAATTTCCCAGTTTTTTAATCAGATTCTCATGAAATAAGAAGTGGTCCAGTCGCTTCCCTATATGATCTTCCCCAAATCATCCATTATGCCAAGTAGGAGAGCGAGGGTTGGGTCGGACGTCCACTAGGTGATTAGAATCAAATATGTGATATAAACGGTCGGAAATTGGATCCATTTTGCATTGAGACCCCCTGGATTCCTCCCTGGATATAGTTGCATTAAAATCTCCAACCAAAATGAGTGATTGAATTTTGAGAATATTGCATGCTTCCATACAATCCCAAAAGGAAATTTGATCATTATATGACGCACACAGATTTAGGAAACAAATTCTATCTGCTACTCCACGAATATGTCCTGTCAATAGAATACCAACAAAACATTTATATCCCTACAGTGTGGCCCATCGAGGGTCCCATAATACAACAATACCCCCAGATAAGTCACAAAAGTCCACAACAACCATGCCAATCTGGAAAAAAAGAATTGAAATATGAAATGACTTTTGCAGATGCAGTCATAGTTTCCTGTAGCATTATGATGAAAGGTCGGATCGACCCAAGAAGGTGTTTGAGGGCCAGTTATTTCGACAGATTCCCCAAACCTCTCAAATTCAGAGACAGGCAGTTCATGAGGAGGTTCCAGAGGTGGGCGCAATTGCTCCAAGGGCCCGAGAGTCATATGAAGAGATGATGGGAATATCTCTCAAATCAGAAGTATCTAGAAAGTGTAGGGGCTTAATCTTCGAACCTTTCTTGTAGTGTCAGGACCCCTTATCCCGACGCCTTCTAACAATGATATTGCGAGTCGAATTAGGGTTGATTGATGGAGGGGATTTATGAGATAAGCATTTCTGGATGGAAAGAGCAACAAGATCCATTGTAGGGTTGACCATCAAGAACTCAATAGCACTCCCAAACGAGTTGTGAGGGGAGTTGTCATGTCTTGGGATCGTAGGGGAATGGGGGGAGGAAACCGGATTTGGAGTAAGAGCAAAATCCACCAGGGGAGGAAACCGGATTTGGAGTAAGAGCAAAATCCACCGGGGGAGGATCGATATGTGGCGAGGATGCAGGGGGACATAAAGGTATAGAGCGGTTACTAGGGCAGGGAACGGAAGGGCAAGTGGAAGATGGGTGTCCCCACTAGAAGGTGAGAGACCCCGACTCTTTTCGAGAGTTGACACAGGGGCTCGGGAAGGGCAAGGAGAAGTAGAGAGATAGAGACGAAAAATCATAATTAAATAGAGATTTCTCAGTACAAACATCAGTACCTGTAATCGGAATCTGAACCACTTGTTCCCCAATTGAACAGCTCTGCCTCCATCCATCGCGATGTCGATCAACACTCCTTTGCATATGTCATCTAGGGCATCGATCTAAAAGGTGACCAGTATGATGGCACAACAAACATTTAAAAGGAATGCCCTAGTGGTATAGCCATTTTCTGTGAAGAAGTTGTCCCCATTCCAAGTCGAAATGCTCTGGGAGCCCACCAAAGAAACCAAGTTCAACCAATATCCATGCCACCCGCTTATCCCGAGCACCCAAACAACCCGGGTCAATATATATAAACCTTCCAATTGCATCTCCAATCTCCTTCAGGACATTTCTGGACCATAATTCTAATGGTAAACCCTACAATTTTACACAGACAAAATTATCCTTGGGAGTATCACGAAGGGTATTAAAACCAACATACCATCGATGGCACTATAAAAAACTTCTCCCTTGAACCCTTGCATATGTCTTCTAGTGCATCGATCTAAAAGGTGACCAATATGATGGCACAACAAACATCTAAAAGGAATGCCCCAGTAGTCTAGGCGTTTTCTGTGAAGAAGTTGTCCCCATTCCAAGTCGATATGCTCCGGGAGCCCATCAAAGAAACCAAGTTCAACCAATATCCACGCCACCCGCTTATCTCGAGCAACAACCCGGGTCAATATATATAAACCTTCCAATTACATCTCCAATCTCCTCAAGGACATGTCTAGTCCATAATTCTAATGGTAAACCCGACAATTTCACACAGACAAAATCATCCTTGTGAGTATCATGAAAGGGATTAAAACCAACATACCATCGATGGAGCTGTAATAAACTTCTCCCCTGAACCCACGATCACCTCGCGATGCGTTCCAAGTCATCCTGATGCAGGTAGTGGAAGCTATACCAAGAGGAGTTCATTAGTCAACTAGCTTTAGGAGAATATCCTAAAATGGGAGTCCACTGTGTCCTAATCCAGTCCCGCATGTTTTGAAGAGGAGGTTCCGCAAATTCCCAACACCCAATAAGTTCACACCCAATAGGTGCACGTTTTTGTAAATTGGTAACTCTATCCCATAATACATTATAACCAAAACTAAGTAGTTTCGTCTTAGAGGATGGAGAGATAAAATTTTTGCGATCCTTATTCATCGATCGAATTCTGTTGCCTTGGTGCGAATGAACCTTATGAACCTTTTCTTGAGGCCCCACATGAAGTCCACCTGCCAGAAGATGTGAAACAGGGAGAAGGGACGAACAATCCGAGGGGCCACAATATGTCACGTGAGACTGTTTATTAAGTTATTTTAATTCAGCCTCCAAGTTGGCATGAATGAAGGCCTCATGGACAGGCACATCAACATTTAAAATCTAAAATACGACCATCAATGTTTGCCATGTCATTCAGTGCAAGGCATTCAACAATATGGGCCAAGTGCACAAAAGAGACGTGTCAAGCGGTCACCCAACCTACAACCAGGGGTGAAAAGTAGGGATCCCACCGCTCTGGGGATCAACACCTCCCCACCATAAAATATCCTTTCTTTATTATATGAAGTCAGAGCCACGTAAACAACATTCCTTCATCCAACGTTGAATTCCCAGGTTTGTCAGACAATCAGAGCATCAAGAATTTAGGTCTTTACGCAACCTCATAACAGCTAGAAAAGGAAATAATGATCCCGACCTAGAAAGCAATATAGATGTTCTAGCGTAAAATGAAATTAAGGAATAGTCATCAAGCCTCCTGTCAACAAATTCAAATCCAGCAGAAGAAGGAATGTGGCACCTTGCCCAATTGTCACCTGTTTAGACAAGTCCCAATTTTATCATGATTCAAATTTGGAAATTGTCTTTTATTTTAAATGAATTTAAACACTGAAAAATCTACGCTAATTTCAAATTGATCATAACTAAAATCTTCCATAAGTTTGTGGAAATTGCTCTATTTTCTTATAACAGTAAACAAATTAATTTAAGCAAATTGCAAATTCTGAAAATATTTTAAAATTTGACTGACAAGAACTAAATCTATCCTTTCAATAATTGCTAGAAAGGTGCGGGTAACTTGACTAAATTAAGTTAAATCAATTTATGTTGTAGTGATATTAAGATCCCCTTAAATTTGTATGTTCTAAGCACCAAAAAACATAAAGTCCAAAATTAAGAGAAATTTAAGCTGGTTGGTTTTAACAACCTAAAACATACGCACACAAATAAAACATGAAAAAATAAGAAGCAAGAAACAATAAAACCTCGAAGAAAAAATTCATTAAATTATATCATTCCTTTATCTTAAATATAATGTACATCTCACCTCTTATAAAATTATAAGCAATCATGAGAGTTCATTTAAACTCAATTATTCCATTTTAACCCACCACATAACCTTACACATCCTTATAATTCATTTCTAACTAATTTTATCAAATCACATATAAGAATTACTCCAACACATTCCATAATAAATTTCCTACTTAAAAATACATTGGCATGATTTTATGTTTTGTGTCAAATTCACTTCCTATAGACCATTTGATATATGTACACAGTTATTAATGCCCTGCAGCTCTGGATCAACGGTCACCCTGTATTACTGGACTCTTCTGGTCTTTGGATTTGGTGAGATGGTTCATCGGCAGGTTTCATGTGAAAATGGATATACATTGCCCCCATATTTCTTTCTTTTTATATATATTATGTGATGGGATAATTTTTTTGATTTTTACTTGAGGAAAATTTTGTTTTAGATCATAGAATATAGTTATGGATTAATTTTTCATCACTGATTCACAGGGATCGACGGATGTGGGGAGTTTGCTAATTTTACCAACTGAAGATGAAATATCTTCTCAGAGTTCGGAACCATTGCCTATCAACAAAGTATGCCAGACTTATAACAGTGTTGATGAATACTTGTCCACGCACTTTCGTTTGGTCCGCGAGGACTGCTTCGCGTCACTCAGAGGTGCTATTCAAGGTTTCCGCAAGAACATTGTTCCAAATAATATCTGTAGATACAAGAATGTAAAATTTATTGGAATCCAGTGTGGGGATCAAGGGCTGGAGCACTGCATATTTTTGAAAACAAGAAAGGAGGCAGCAAATTCAAGCTCATCGAAACAAATGATGTCTGGCTCACTGCTGTGCATTTCCTCCAATGGATTTCGGAACTATGTATGGGGAATTGTCAAGGACGCAGACAGCAATAGCTTTCAGAAGGGAAGCATTGCTTTGAAGCTGATTCCCAGCAATGAAGGTAAGTTTGCAAGTTTAGAAAATAACAGAACCTATGAAATGATTGTTGTGGGGAAAAATGCCTATGCAGGACGATCCTATCCACCTAAGGTGTGACAGTGCCTTAGCAACAAACAGAGACAGCTATTCTAGTATTCTTCCTTTATGAATTAAGAATGAAGAGAGATAGATGGACTAACCGGTGTCTTCCGTTTGTCCCTCGATCCAGTTCCTCTCCTCTTTGGGTGTTCACAGCTACTTGCCTTCTCGCTCGCCCAGCTTCAACAGGTCTCTGCAAGATCACAAGAGAAGAACACTACACAAAGGCATAGATTCATAATCATAACTAGTTCAGGATTAGAAGTAAACTAAACATACTAATGCAATCATACATCAAAGATACACCAGTATATAGGAGGAACCAAGATAGCTTTATTGATGAATAACAAGGTTCAGGAAGAGATACAACCCAGAGGGCTCCAATCCAGCATCTCCTTCCCAGCAGAATGGAATTCCTATCTTCACCTCCCTTCAAAGCATTAAGCACCCAATGATTCCAGTCTCAAACCAACAGCAATTATTTGCAATAACAAAATTCCAGCCTCTAGATCTCATGGAGGAGAGATCCATATATAGATGTTTGGAGAGAGGATGAGTCAACTTGAGATCTGACTAGTGTCCTCTCCCTCTGTCAGTTCTTGATTACACTTGGAGGTTCTTGCTTCCACTTGGAGATTTGGAACCTCTTACTCATCACCAGTCGAATTCCCTGAGGCAAGTGTCATTTTGGAAGCTTCCTGGGTTTTGACACCTTGAGGAATGAACTTGCCACATGTCCAATCTCGCTCAGCGCAGGTAGCCAGTGTTGGCTTTGACATTCAGCGCAGGTAGCCAGTGGAGCCATTGACATTCAGCGCAGACAGCCAGTGGATTCATTGACATGATCCTGAATTGACTTGTTTTTGAGCAGTTTCTGGTGGAGAACTTCTGTGAATTGCTGTGGTTTGTCAGCCTTGTTCCCCTAGGGGTAGGAACAACATGTTTAGGGACTTTGGATCCCTTAGATTATGGACATTTCATGCTCAATGCTGTAAGGCACAAAAATGTCTATAACAGTTGCCCCCTAAAGTGTGAGGCCGTTTATCGGGTGAAATGCTTTATCCAGGAGGGTCCGAAGTTCATCCAATGCTGGGAGGAGACCTGTAATAAGATACAATACAATACATTATTTTTCATACTGCTTTCATGATCTAGCTGAGGTGGGCATTCCCATGCTCAGCTTTATAAATTCATTTCTCTGTACATAGAACAGACAATCGTCTGATGGTAGACTGATAATTTTGGTGAAATTATCATCCTTTGAGTAGGATGATCATTTGCTGCAATGATGTACATGTCAAATGTCTTTATCTTTCATGAATATATATCGCAGCCCGGATGGATGAAACTAGATCCGGGGTCTTCAAACTCGTTCGATCTTCACTCTAAGTACAAGTCGATCCATGTGAGAATTGTTCTGAAGTCGAACATGGAAAGACATCGCTTGATTACCGGTCAATGAGGTAAACTGTTAACAAGCGTGAGAGGAATCGCCGATAATGATAATGACCCTCAAGGTACTGCAGTACAATTCACGTGGTGTGAATAAAGGACTTGGCGTCGAACACCACGTAAAATCTTTCGGTCGAAGGTCATTGATGTATACCTGTCGCCGGAAGTGAGAAACTTGCCATTGAGGCATGCAAGCTTCAAAGTACTGAAGGGGTTGTTCCTAGATCAACTTCTTGGATAATGAGCTGAAGTCGACAAGAAGCGATCCGTCAAAGGAGGGCCTTAATGAATCCCACATCAATGACACGGAACGGAGCTAATGATTTTGATGGAGGTGAAAACGATCTGTGACATATGATTCAGGGTGGCGGTCATGAACGGATGAAGGATAATGTATGGCAGTGGATGGGACCCGGTTGACTCTTTCTGAATGACTTCTCTTGAACATATGGCGACACTGATGCGATGGATTGGTAGCATTACCCCAAATATGGATGGTATGGCGAGACCATGGTGATGTGACCGGTGAATGAAACAACCCAACCCGATTGTGGTACGGAGGAAAAGTGTCATGTTCAAGAGCGACTTGCTACCATCAAAGTTTTCTTTAGTTTCTCCCAATTTTTCCCCAGTCATTGCTGACCAGTACCTCTTTATTTTTGTCAAGCTTGAGGAGGATAACATATGCTTGTTCTATAACCTGCCCTTCGGGCAAGCCCATCGCTATGTTTTAACGAGCCTAGCGATAGTGAAACTCGTTCTCGTCTAAAGACAAGTTTGTCGCTATTTAATGATTTTAACGAGTCTAACGACAAAGACAACTCGGTTCCTTTTCATTTTTAGAGAGTCTGAAAAGGTACGTAAAGATAACTCCAAAATTCCTTTTTCGTCATCTAATCCCTTTAGTCCGAAAAAGTATAAAACAATACAGAAGGGATGAGTTTTCGATAGTTTTAACGAGCCGAACAAAACAAGCACTCGATCTTTTTGTGCAACAATCCCTTAGGTCCAAAAAGATTAAAATCTAGAGGAGGGATAGCACTTCCTGTCCCTTTAACGAGCTGGAAGGCCAAGGACTCGGCAATCTTTTCATATTTTACGAGTCAGCTGAAAAGAGCTTAAAGAAGACTCGTCTTTTGAGGAACGAGTGATAAACAGGGTTAGCAGCTGATTCCAGGTACAGGTTGGAATTTTCCAATCACGGCAGTGTCACAAGGATGGCTAGATGAAATCACTCTTCGCAGTTGTTCCTCAAAATGGGCAAACAATCAAATGGAGGTGAATGATCGGCCAAATGAAAAGTGGAGGTGATGGTGCAAACACGACCAAGGCTTAAATGGCTGATAATTTACATTCGCAGTGGTTATTTACCGGGTAGTTCATTTTTTAACGAGCTTAAACGCGGATTGAAACACTTGCTCGATCTTATGTTTATTTTTTAACGAGCATGAACTATGCGCTAAAACTGCTCGGATCTTGCGTTAATTTTTTAACGAGCATGAACTTTGTGCTAAAACTGCTCGAATATACCAGTCATATGATAAGAGTGTCTCATTGAAGATGCTATTTTTTAGGGAGCTTAGATCTTACGCAAGCTTTGCTCCGGATCCTTTCGTTATGCAAGTTCGGAAACGACTAATCCTACGAGTTTAAAGGGTTAGGGGTCCTAAAAATTTTAAAAAATAAATAGCCACCCCTTGCTTGCACTCCAAAAGGTTTGCATGCCCCCAGGTATAAAGCAGAGTTTCAAGGTTACCTCTACTTCTTTTCCGTCAAAACATTTGTTTTAACGAGAGAGGCTTACCTCTTTCAGGTTACCAAAGATTGCTCCATTCGCGGCCACGAATAAAACACTTCTTCGGCAATGTCTACCGAAATAGACAAAGGTGAGTGACAACGAGCGCCAAACACATAACTTTGACAAAATAATCTTATTCTAGAACAACCCCTCTTCCTAGACGGACGGGGTACGGACTAGTCATATTCTCCCGCGGAAACCTACCCTATACCTAAAGTTTTCCTGCCGAAGCAGACCAGGACGCATGCCCCCTGGGTTCCAGTCATATCCTCCCGGATTACTCGCGCTCATCAGGAGGACGGACCGTGGGTTGAGACACTTCTTGCGTGAATAGACCATTTAGGGATGGTATATGACTATTTGCGATGCGAGATCCGGGAAATGAAAGTTGGTCCACGAGCTTGACCATTCTTCCTTCATGCGGAAAACACATTACTCTAAAGAGTGATGAGACGATGGCTCCCATGCAATATATATAGTCTCGTCCAAGGAGTAGGTTATAATCCAAGGGTCCTTGAACGACCATCACGTTCATTTGAACGGTCTTCCCTTTCAATGTTATGGGCACATTGGGGAGGATCCCTAAAGGTCGACTGGTTCCTTTATCAAAGCCTGATAGATTTCTCATTTCAGGCAAAAGCGTTGGCGAACCAAGCGCTTTCCAAGCAATAGAGGAAAGGATACTCACAGATGCCCCCTCATCAATGATAGTGCCATCCATTACCATTCTGTATATTTGGACGATAATTCTGAATGGTATACTGGCTGGCAACCGGGGTCTGCCTAGTTGGTTCCAGTCGAACGAGACAACTAGGTTGCTTGGCGGTGGGACCGAATAGACGGCCGGATATCGCTCTGACGAACTTCCCTCCTGCGATAAAGGAATGGGGGCATTGCCCCCTTGTTCATCAGAGTCAGTGTTGATGAAGAGAATTTGGACGGTGTCGTCTTTATTCTCTTCTGTGATGGTATCATTCGAAGATAGAGCCTCTGAAGGCAAAACCGGGTCAACTGTCGTTTCAACCTTTAGACTTTCGTCAGGTATGGATTCAGACGGTTCATCTTCAATGACCGACGCTTCGGCTGACCACCTGAGCGGGCCAGCCGGGTTCTCAACTAGCGAAGGACTTGGCAGGAGTCTTTGATATCCAGTAGGAAGTTGTGCTCGTAAAATCGGGCGATCTTCCAGAACTCTTTTTGCCTCGTCTAAGAAGGGACAACGGTGGATGGCATGATCGCCTTCACACAGTCTGCAGGGAAATTTAGCTTTCCCTCTCTGTCCTGGGGCTTCACTCCCGCTAGTTGACGGTGAGCAGTCAACATGGCTATCAGAGGTCGACGCTACCGAATTGTGCAAACGGGGAGACCAGTCCCTTAGTATCCGAGGGATGCAGGGACAATCTCTGTGGAAGTGGTCTCCCTTGCATATGACGCATGGCGATTTAGGCCTTGCTAGTGCTGTGTGTGGATTTTTGTCAGACGACACTTGTTTGCCCCCAGACGCCTTTGGCTCCTTCTTCTTCTTCTCTTTCTTCTTCTTCTCCTTCTTCTCCTTAGGAACTCGGTTTTTTGTTTTACCAGTTCCGTCAAGCGAAGAGGAAGGAGGAGAGGAAGATGAAGTAGAAGGCTGGTGGGAAACTCTGGTCTGGTCTAACTGTTGACTTGACTGTTCAGGAATAGTGGTGTTCTGAACGACATTGGTTGAAAAGAGCCAGACCGGCAGGCCAATTGTCAATCCTGGAAGTGACAAAGTGGCCATGTGGGGCGCACCAACATCTCCCCAAGAGGAGAAGGGACTAGGATTTCCACCAAGGGGAATTCCTTGGTTGGTGTGCTCCATTTTTTCAACCTAAAGATCAACGCGGGAATAAAGGGTGATTGTTCCGTTTAAAATAAATTGTTAACGACGCTTTAGACACAACTTGCTTTTTCACTTTTAAAGAGTCGAGAAAAAGCTAAAGATGACTCTATTCTCCTTCGATGTTTTAACGAGCTCGAAGTGACAAATGCTCGGATGGACTTTTTCTATTATAGAGTCTGAAAAAGGCCAAAAGAAACTGCTCTGGAGTTCTAGGCAGAGGGTATGCCAAACTTTTCGCAAAACCGCAGAATACTTTTTAGGGTACGGGCGGTCGATCTTCCTGAATGCTGTGTTCAGTGCATTGCGATTAGTAGGGCGGCCGACACGGCTTCCTAAGGATAAAGGTTTTATGCCTATAGGGGTCTCCCAATATATACGCGACGGTACGTGGGAGCACAATCCGTACTGGCGCTATCGTCCCTCAGGAGGAATCACCCACCTTCCACGAGATTGACAGTCACCAGGCTTAACGACGCCGGAACACGTCTCTAGCCTAGACCTCTATGTTGTGCGTTATGTTGCAAAGCGTTGTTAAGTTCATTCAGTTTATTTTAAGTTGATCTTTTTAGAAGTTTGCCTTTCTGGATCACCACGAGATGTATGATACAATTCCTAAATGCAGTCTAAAGATGATAAGCAAGCTTTATATCTTTTCAACTTTTAAAATCCTAGCTACTAAGGGAAAAGAAAGACACCATCTTTTCTCAAAGAGCAATCAGCACACTCTAATGCACTTTTTCCTAAATCAAGCATGCAAACTATCAAAATGAAAATGCACAATGCAGGTGTTTGTTTTCCGCTTTCTTAGTATTGATGCCTACAAAGAAAGCTTTTTGTACAACTTTGAATTTGCTTTTAAATGACAAGTACAAACAAGTTTACTTTTTCGAAATCAAAAAGGGTAGAAGAGAATACAGCACTTTACGACTTTCGAAATGAATACTTGTTTCGACACTTAAAAGAGACAAACTCAAACCAATAAGCAAAAGCAAATGTATAATCAACTGTAAACAGCCAATGAACTCTCTCCTAAGATCACAATCGACAGATCTGAATCAAGGGCTACAGGATGATTATTTCACTCATGCAAAGAAAAACTGTAAATGACGCCACAAACACATAAAAACACTCATAGTCTTTTTGTACAAAAGGAGGCGGAATTTAAGCAGAGAAAAGGAGTTATCAGACTGGTACCTATGCTGGTTACAGGCTGCAAAAAACAGAGATCAAAACAGGGCAACAGAGAGCAGAGAACCCTAGCTGCACAAGGCCAAACTGGTTCAGCGCAACCTCAACACTGTGGTTTTGACATTCAGCGCAGGTAGCCTTCATGGGACCTGCGTTGAAATGCAGAATGCCTTCACAGTGGTCGCGCTGAAGGAGAAACTCTCGTTTCTCACTGGGTTCTGGGTCACAGTTTGCTAAATAATCAACGGTTTCAGGCCAAATCAAAAACACAAGAAAGTTACAATCAAAGGGATGCTTTGAAGGGGTACTAAGATCTATCACAAAGGATCATCAAGTCATTTGTGAGTCCATTGTTCAGATCATAGACAAATCCAGTGATTGGATCAAGGCAGCAACTGTCTACTTTGCAACTGAGAATAGCAGAAGCAGTTCGATTGTTGCTGTTGAGTCTATGAAACAAACAATGATAGAAACACAAATAAAATGACTAAAACAAATCTCCCCAGCGGAGTCGCCAATTTGTTGTGGGGAAAAATGCCTATGCAGGACGATCCTATCCACCTAAGGTGTGACAGTGCCTTAGCAACAAACAGAGACAGCTATTCTAGTATTCTTCCTTTATGAATTAAGAATGAAGAGAGATAGATGGACTAACCGGTGTCTTCCGTTTGTCCCTCGATCCAGTTCCTCTCCTCTTTGGGTGTTCACAGCTACTTGCCTTCTCGCTCGCCCAGCTTCAACAGGTCTCTGCAAGATCACAAGAGAAGAACACTACACAAAGACATAGATTCATAATCATAACTAGTTCAGGATTAGAAGTAAACTAAACATACTAATGCAATCATACATCAAAGATACATCAGTATATAGGAGGAACCAAGATAGCTTTATTGATGAATAACAAGGTTCAGGAAGAGATACAACCCAGAGGGCTCCAATCCAGCATCTCCTTCCCAGCAGAATGGAATTCCTATCTTCACCTCCCTTCAAATCATTAAGCACCCAATGATTCCAGTCTCAAACCAACAACAATTCTTTGCAATAACAAAATTCCAGCCTCTAGATCTCATGGAGGAGAGATCCATATATAGATGTTTGGAGAGAGGATGAGTCAGCTTGAGATTTGACTAGTGTCCTCTCCCTCTGTCAGTTCTTGATTCCACTTGGAGGTTCTTGCTTCCACTTGGATATTTGGAACCTCTTACTCATCACCAGTCGAATTCCCTAAGGCAAGTGTCATTTTGGAAGCTTCCTGGGTTTTGACACCTTGAGGAATGAACTTGCCACATGTCCAATCTCGCTCAGCGCAGGTAGCCAGTGTTGGCTTTGACATTCAGTGCAGGTAGCCAGTGGAGCCATTGACATTCAGCGCAGACAGCCAGTGGAGCCATTGACATGATCCTGAATTGACTTGTTTTTGAGCAGTTTCTGGTGGAGAACTTCTGTGAATTGCTGTGGTTTGTTAGCCTTGTTCCCCTAGGGGTAGGAACAACATGTTTAGGGACTTTGGATCCCTTAGATTATGGACATTTCATGCTCAATGCTGTAAGGCACAAAAATGTCTATAACAATGATCCTATCAACTACATACCTATGTTACCAGAAACGAGAAACGGGAAACGAAACGAGAAACGACAACGGTACGAGAAACAGAGTTTGGAGGTTTCGCACTCAAGAAACGAGGAGAGAGAAAACAAAAATAAAAATGAAAAATGCAGAGTTAGTTTCAATTTTCAATATAGTTTCAACTAATTTTCTAGCACAAATTTTATTTAAAAACTAAATAATTTGAATACCAAATTTATGCTTAGCAAATTGACTATTAAATATATACATTCTTATGCTTCCTAGTCAATTAAGTATATACATTCTTATGCATTTTGGGCCTTTGGCTAATTATTGTTTCCTTAAAAAAAAACCAAATAATATATATATATATATATATATATATATATATATATATATAAACAATAAATAGATTTGCAATTAAATGTGAACTTCTTGAGCCACATATAGAATAGTGTTTAAACTATGAATTTTAACACTATACATGTTAAAGGAAAACAAATCAACTAAAAAAGGGACAATAGTACAAAAATAATCAACTTTCTGTATACTTCGCATAGGCCTCTAGGTTATTGAATGAATACATGCATGAAATCTACAATAAAGAGTGAAAATATAGAGCTAAGAACGACCTGCAAAAGAGCCAACTACGACCTGTAAAAGATTTTCCATAAAATATTTGCACTGGTTAACTAAAACGACAGTAGAAAACGGCAATTCCGTCTGGCCTCGTTTCTTACACGTTTTTTACCGGGAACGGTGACAACCGTCCTGTTTCTGGTAACATAGTTGCATACTATGAAGCCTATGTCCATGTTTTGGAATGTCTTCAACGGCCAGAAATGAAAGAGCTTCCTTTTTGGGAGCACTTTCTATCATTAGAATCCCAACCTACAGAGCCAGGTTATTTGAAAAAAGGCAATTCAAGGATGCATATAACTTAGAATGTGCATTTCCAAGGATCTGAGATTATTTGGGCAGAAGCACAATCCACATCTTGCAGAAATGGCCACAGTGGAATTCCACCTTAGATGAAAGCCAGATGGAAGCCGTGAAGCTGTGCCTAACAAAGAGGCTGGCTATTCTTCAGGGCCCTCCTAGAACTGGGAAAACCTATGTCGGCTTAACCATTGCGAGGATTCTCCTTTCTAATGTCCACTGTGGTCCTATTTTGGTAATCTGTTATACCAACCATGCACTGGATCAATTCCTGGAATCCATTTATTCCGTAGAAAATAATATTGTTCGAGTCGGTGGCGGATCAAAAAATCAAATTATGTTGAAGCGAAGCTTGAATGTGCTCAAACGTGGTACCATTACTTCTGGAGCACTTCGTGATAGACACGGAGAACTAATGAGTACTAAAAGGAATGTGGAAGAGCAGATCAAAAGGTGTACAATTTGTCTGAGAGCAACGCAAATCTGCAGGGGGATGCTATTGGGTATAGCTTCAGAACAACAAATTGTATCCCTCTATGGCAGGGATTCAGTTAATGATCAGACAATAGAAGAGACAATAGAAGAGGTATGGTTGAAAGGGACGGGAGATAAACTAGTGACCGATAAAGACGGTGGGAAACGTAAAGGGAAGCAGAAAGTGTCGAATGAATCTTCTTCAGCAGATACATCTCTGGACAACATACTTAGTTCCCAGGATTTATGGCTGTTGCCCCAAAACTCAAGGATCAAGCTTCATAATCACTGGTTGCAGAAAGCTAAGGAAAGGGCTGAGGAGGAACTGCATCCTCTATCTGAGAGATACAGAGAAGTATGTGATGGGCTACTTCATCATGATCATAAGATCAGCCTCAGAATTTTAAGAGAAGCAAAAGTTGTTGGAATGACAACCACTTGGGCTGCTAAAAATTATGACCTTCTCCAGGCATTGCGAGCAGAAATAGTGGTGATAAGGGGGTTAACCAAGGACCCTATTAGGTGGTTTCAACCTCTAAAGGGGGTGACATGTCCATGGTACATCCCTCAAGTGGTTCATGGCATACAATATAGTAATAGAATAGAGTGGAGATCAGGGGAAACATCTAGACCACATGTCATGGTGTAAGGGTAGCTATATTGAGGGAAGCCCACACTTGGGTATATGAGTGTATGAGGGAGAAAATCGTTGTACATGAGTTACCCCAATCTTTGTTTTTCCACCCTTCTTCATATGCCTTTTGCCTTTGATTTATTTTTTTTCATAACTGCTTAGGGCTCTAGGGGATGAGAGCATTATGTGTAATATATAGCAGTGGATACCCCTTTAAGGTGGGGCAGTTCATCGCCCACTAGGGGTTGGGACAATCATAGGTTCCTTAATGATGGAGGGGGGTCATCTAGGGCCCATAGGAACTAGGGTGATGGCCATGGATAAGGGGTAGATCTCATGTTTTACTTTTGTCCACGTGCTTAATTTGTATGTCCCGATCATCTTTTGCATTTTGTGGTACATTCCATGTTGAGAGTGACCAAATTATGCTTTTTATTTTCTTTTTAGTTGGAACATCATCTGGACCCTAGAACATTATTTCAGACCCGACCCAAGGTGTGGACAAGGGGAGGCTTACCCTATGTGGACCCGGATGGGGAAAGATATGAATGGGGCTAAAATGAGTGGAAGGGGAATAATATAGGTGGTATTGGGAAACTTGACCACACAACCAAAATCGGGATTTCCTAGGTAGTGTCATTCCTAAAGCTAATGGCTAGTAAAGGAGATCCCACAGGACTAGGATACAAGGGTAACCACAAAATCGGGTAGTGGAGACAAGAATACAAATCTAACTCACTCTTTTCGTCGAATTCCCCCACCAATCCATGCCCAAAACTGCCCATGAAAAGTAAACAAAATTACTCAACCAAACCAATGAAAAGTCATACCTTTGGGGTCGAGAGGCCCACCTTCAAACATACATTCATAACAGATGGGTGAGGGACCACATGGTTGCTTAGGTGGCAGAGAAAATGGCATATCGAGCTATCTGGGGGATGCAAGGGGCTGCTGGGTCCCGACTAAGGATCATCGAGGAGAAAAAAATTCTCCTATATGCATTACTCACAGGTGGTGGGTAACACTCCCAATAGACCATCATGCCAACTTGAAAGAACATCTTTTGGATTCCCTCACTAAGCCATTGGGCCAATTTAAAAGAACATATTGTGGGCCATGCCATCAAATTTATTCAGGTGCAAACTTATTTTAGAGCGCAAAAAAACAATGCGTATTTTTGTATTGTTTAAATTGTATTTTTGAATGTTATAGAGATTACATAACATGTGTATTGAGCTATTTTATCAACACTTATTAAACTGGTTTTCTTGTTATTAATGTATTTTTAAATATACGTCAATATTAATTCATACTAAAATATTTTATTCATAACCTATTGGAAAAATTATTCTATACAACATTAAAATATTTTCTTTTAACATTTTTGTTCTATATACAGATATATATGAAGTTGATATCACCTATTATAATATTTTTGAAAAGTATAAGTTTTAAACATCTTATTCACATATTTTTTTGTTACTTCTAATTACTTTACATGAAATTATATTAGGTCATATAGGCAACTCTATTTAGAGAACATTTTATTTTTATTTTAACACTCATAGACATACTTACATATCACTTTGAAGTTGTGCATATATTTGATATACCCCTATTGACATATATCAACAACATTTTAATATAATTGTACAAATTAAATAAAAAATAACTTTTAATTTAATATTATGATGATGATGATGATGGCTAACGTCCACTGAGACCAAACTTTGGTCTATCAGACCTAAAGAAATGAATTATTTAGTTTGATTTAAGATTTTATTCCTATGCTCAAAAAGCTTGGAGAGGAGCCTCCCGAGCTCACTATAATTTTGACATCGTAAAAGGCTATGAAGGTTAGTATTGCAACAAAGATTATGAAACTGAGATCTAATGTGGTTGTACACGGGGCACTCTAAGAGGAAGTGATTTTCATTCTCGATATTCATATTGTCACAGAGATGGCAGGTCCTTTCCATCCATGGTGTTTTAGGAATTGCCCAACAACCCGTTTCACTATGGAGCTCATGAGAGTTCGTTCTAATCTTGGCTATATTAATTTTCTTCTTTGAGCTAGTTAAAACAGAGAGATACTTTTGATCTTCTAGGGTGGGGTTGATGACCTCCTTATAATATCTTAATTTTCTTTTATCTGTTAAATCTTTCTCACACCATAATTTTTCTTTGAACTTAGAAGTAACAATATTTTTAATGTTATTAATGTTTTGCAATGCAACATTCTTGCCAATCTCCCAATGGTTTAACCAGGTCCTTGTGTCTTTATACCAACCTCATTTCAGCTTTAGTTGGTTTTGGCTAGAATTTACAGCTAGCTTAGGAAGTCTATGGTCTCCTATGTTATTGAGTTTGTGCTTGTACAACAGAAGCCTAGTCATAGCTAGGCTCTCGATAGGGGAAAGACCCACTTCTATGAGGAGAATAGGATAGGGTCTATTGCTTTTAATTTTGAGGTTATACATTATAAAACGCTTCTAGATTTGTTCAATCTTTCTCCATGATTCTCTAGAGATGCTGCAACCCCAAACCTCACATCCATATAAGATAACATGAGTGACTAAAGTTTCAAAGAGGAACTTTTTTCTATCCCACATTACGAGGTTTGTCATTTTACAATTATTTTCAAGACCAAAATAAGCTTTCCACCCCCATTAATTCTTTTCTCAATGCTATAGTTCCAGTTGAACTTGTGATGAATATCAATTCCTAGGTACTTGTAAGAAGACACTTCCTCCAAGTTACTATTGTCATACATAAAATTAGCGTAAGTTTCCTTCTTGGATTTGATGATCATAACTTTTGTTTTGTTAGTGTTAACAGTGATACCCATGGTAGAGCATAAATCCTCAAGAAGTCTAAGTTGCTTATCAAGATCAGATGGGCACCTTGTGAGAAGAACAATATCGTCAGCATAGAGAAGAAGGATGATGACTATCCTAGCTAAGATCGTGCCAGCACAACCTGCTTCCTCTAAACAACCTTCTAGCTTGTCGATGTAAATGCCAAATAGGGTAGGGGAGAGGGGGCAACCTTGTTTAACTCCGATATTACACTTAATATCTTTCGACCACCTCTCATTTCTCTTTAACTTGGCGATTACATTCTTGTATAACCTTATAGCGGCAACTTTCAACTCGAAAGGAACCTTTAGCTCTTCTAATCTATTCCATAGGTTGTTTCTAGGAACCATATCGAAAGCCTTTCTAAAGTCCACAAAGCAACAAAAGAGATTGGATTTATCATTGCGGCATTCCTCCACAATGATCCTAAGCGCAACGAGGTGGTCCGTTGTTGAGTTTTGCCTTCTAAAACCCGCTTGGCCTTTAGCCCACTTACCTTCATGTTCAAGCAATTTGTATCCTCAAGCAACTCAACTTATTTTCCAAAATAATACCATATAACTTGGCTAAGAGAGGGTTGATCATAATTGTCTGATAATTAGAGGGGTTATTTGTATCCCCACTTTTAAAAATAGGGCTAATGAGGCTCTAGGTCCATGGTTTAGGGAAGCCTTGCTTGACCGCTTGATTGAAAAGCTTCTGGATGTGGGGGATGAGGACAAAACCTCCAATTTTTAATATTTCCGCCTGGTAACCTTCAATGTCCTTAGCTTTCCCATTTGCCAAGCGTTTAACCCCAAAATAAATGTCTTCTAATGAGAAAACTTCTTTCGTTGTGAGCAGGATTTCAAATTTATCCATGACATTTGGAGATTCATAAAGCTTTTTAAGATGGGAATTCCAGTTGTGTAAAGCAATTTTATTATTATCTTTAGTTTTCCTAGTTAGAATCTGCCTCCAGAATTTCTTAGGAGCTATCTTAGAGAGGTGTAAGAGATTCTCTTGTCTTTTACGAATATACTGCCTTTTTTTCCTTTTAGTTAGGGCTTTGTATGTTTTTATACAATCTTTATCATACCATGGGTTGGTTTTGCTATTTCTTTTATTACTTGAAACTTTAATTGAGAACTTGTTAATAGAATATGAGAGGGTTGTAGTAAAATTATGATAGAGGTCTTCTATGTTGCCTATACTAGATAAAGGAAGCAAATTAGTTTTTAATTCATTTAAAAAGAGATCATTTTTATTTCTATCAAAGATTAAGTTCTTTTGGCTATAAGGATTATCTTCTATGGGATCTCTATGCATGACAAAATTGAGAGTTATAAGTAAAGGCCTATGATTAGAGTCAGGCTCGTGGTCGTTTAAGATGTCAAAATTTCTTATTTCGTTGTATAGAGGGAGATCGGAAATAACATAGTCTACCACGCTGCTACCAAGCCCATGGATGCAGGTCATCTGGCTAGAATTGGGCCACTTCTTTAGACCGTTGCAGATTATGAGATCTTGAGCACTACATAGCTTGACTAGTTACAACCCAAACAAATTCTCCCTGAGGTCTTCAGAGCTCCTTTTGTACCGGCTAGCTAGAGTAAGGTCCTCGTCTAACCAAAGAGGATTAGGGTTGGAATAATTGCTTAGAAGAATAGCTTGGTTGCTTGAAGTTTGAGCATCAAAGTTACCCATTAAAAGGATATTACCTTCATTCCTTAGGCTATAAATATTATTCTCTAAACCATTGTAAGGACTATTTTTATCTAGATTCTTTTTCTTATAAAAGTTAGAATTAATGGGGGAAAAATAACATATTGCTATGTAGGTCTTTTTATCATTAATGTCAGTAATCTTTATCCAACTATATTGGTTGTAAGGGTCGTTTTTATAAATCCTAGCATGGGAGGAGATGTTCTTCTTAATGTAACAAGCTATACCCCCAATGCCTCTATGGGAGGATCACTTGTTCCAGGTAGACCATAGTACAAAGCCATCTATGTTAGGGACCTTAGATTCTTCGTGCTTCCAAGTTTCAACAAGCAAAATAATATCATCATCATTTGAGATCCAACTTAGCTTGGGGCCTTTGTTCCATGGAAAGCCCCAACAGTTCCAAGAAAGAATCTGGAGCATGTTGAATTGTTATTTATTACCATCTTTTTGGTTTCTATCTCGAATAACGACTTTTCTATTTCTGATTATTGCCCATTTTCCTTTCTTCCTAGCTTTTTTTACCTTTTGAACCTCCTTTCTTAATTCTGTTTGATTTTTTGGAATGAGATCTTCATTTATAAATATTCTCATTCCTTTTAGACTTGAGGTTTTACTAAGTATGTCATACTTATGGTCAGTAGAGCTCACCTTTATTCGGATCAACCTTCCTTTATTCTCAGTTAATTTCCCCAACCTTGTTGCTTCTGTAAGACACGTTTCAATTTGTAATCTATTATGTAATTCTGTTTGGGCTATGGCTAAAATATTCTCGTCTACTTCCTTTTCCAAACTGAAGATTATAAAGTTCAAGGCCTTTTTGTTACGCTCATGGTCTAATTCTATCAATTTTTTCATTTCATCTTTAATTGGTTTAATATCTAATTTACCTACCACACTATTAAATAATAAAAATAAACATTATAATCTGCCATACAAATGTATATATTGCAAATATTAATGTTGTAACATGTCCGTGCGTATAAACAATGCATAAAGATAGAATATTGCACATATTTCACTAACATTTCCATCGTCCCATGCGCATAAATATGAAAGATGAAATCATATTGGAATTCTATTATATAGTTTTGTTTGAATAATATTGTCATATTGGTATCATTGTCCTCGACTGTATGGCATTATGTTCCATAGACCATGCCAATGATTTTTTAAATGCAACAAAGCCGCAATCCTCGTGTTACCGTAAAGTTAAACGGTATTTCTATGATGGTTTGAGTGGTTTTGGTTTTACATTATTTCTATATGTTTGTATTTCTGTGATGGTTTGAGTGGTTTTGGTTTTACATTATTTCTATATGTTGAGGTGTCTCTATTATGTTGTTCAGGGTTACATTTAATCAAGTATTATTATTATTATTACTACGGCTTATTGTGACATGTTGAAAGGGGTAATGGTTAAGATATATATATATATATATTTTTTAAAGCAGGTTGAGAGGGGTGATGGTTTAATAAATAATTAAAATGTAAATTTATTTTTTAATAATTTTTAATTAAATTTATTTGAAATTGGGTAAAAATGTGTATATTTTAGCCGTGGATTTTGTATAATTTGGAATATTTTACGAATCTTTTTTGAACGTCAAAAATCATAATCTAATTAAAAATTTAAAAATTATTTCCGTGAATTCAAGGAAAAAAACATGAAAAATTAGAAAACAACTCTATAACGGAAAAAGAAAAAGTATTATATTAATTATTATTTTATTGATAGTTGGGTAGAAATTCCGCGCCGAGCCATGAAGTGATCGGAGTTCTTTCCCACTTGCTGCTGTAAACGGGCACGCTGCCCTTAGAACTGTTTACTGTACTCGTTACTTCCTTTATTACAACTTTGTCAATTGAATCGAAGGAACCGCGATGTTTCTCTTTGTGATCACCTTATTCCACTTTGTCAATTGATTTGAGGGATCAGACAGACGCCAGGTTTCTGCTCTGTCAAAATATGGAAAGTGTATTCCAGTGGAAACTTATTTTCTCATCAGCACAGAGTCCACAGTAACAGGAATCCCCCAATCTCTCCAATTGGGAATTCCTCTGCGATTCCCGATCAGAGAGCAGCAGCAGCACTGCCGGGAGCGAAATGTCATTCGGGAGCAATTCTGGAACTTCAGATGAACATCGTTTCTCCAGGTTTGGATTTCGATCATCTTTATCAGAAATCGAGAGATGGCTGGACAATCAGCTAACGATTTCTACAACCCATCTCATTTCTTTCCTCAGTTCGCCTGAGGGGCTTGATATACTGAGACAGATAGCAGACAACCGTTCTCTGTCGTCTCAGATTGTCATCAAATTGGCCAAACTTGTAACCCAGGATGGCATAAGATGTAGCGTGGAAAGGTTTGAAACCAATAAAATATACGGAGCATTTCTGGGGTCGGCATTTCTCACGCAGATTCAATCCCATGTCGGAGCCATGATGGAGCCGAAGCCCAAGGATTTATGGCCCTTTCTTCATCTTTTGGAAGAGATGCAAAATCGAACAGCGGATGGATGGAGGTTCCTTCCAGCTGAGACTTTTAGAGAAGCCATTGATGAGATTCCCGAGGGCGCTGAAAAGATTGAAGTGTATCAACAATTTTGCAAGCTCATTGAATATCGAAATAAAATGAAAAGGCTTCAGCAACTTTCAAAGTCTGAAGAGCAATACCAGGTAAGGGTTATTCTAGCCATCAATGAATACTGTGTTCACTAAATGATATCAAAAATACAGTATACTAGTCCTGTGGCTAGGTAGAGAAATGTGGTTTTTACAGGTTTTGTAGTCCAATATCGAGTAAAACTATATACATCTGCTCTGAGCACAATTTTTTCAGTTAAAAACAAAATACTGGATTGGTCTTTTTTCATCTTTATATTTAGTATTTATAAAAATCTATTTCAAAATACAGGTTTTATGCTTCTTATTTATTTATTAACATTTTTTTTTCAGTTAAAATCAAAATCCTGGATTGGTCTTTTTTCATCTTATTTATAAAAATCTATTTCAAAATACAGGTTTTATGCTTCTTATTTATTTATTAACATTTATTTAATTTAGTTTAGGTATTTTTATGTAGGGTAGTTTAAGTAGGTGACAATTTCTCACTAGAAATGTAGATTTTCTCATTTTTTGGAAAATCTCGTTGAAATTTTTGGAAATCGGTTGTAGTTGTCAAGTTATAGAATTTTAGATGTCTTAAAAATTTAAATTTATGGAAATCTGTTGTAGTTATCAAGTTAAAGAATTTTAAATGCCTTAAAATGTTTAAGGGTGTTGAATCTATTTCTATCTTCATAATTAGTTTTAAAATACTTATAAATCAAAATTTTACAAAATAAAAAACATCTAATTCAGATTAAAAAAATTACTATCCAAACAAAATTGTAGCCTTTTTAAACATTTTTTTGTACCAATAACATTAATATATTTTAAAATAAATTTCAAATAATCTTCATATCAAAAAATTAGATAAATAATCTAAATTTAATAATTTGAAAATATATTGGGTTGTTCGGTAAAATAAGAATTTCTTCATTTTTCCCTTACAAAACTTATCAGGGTGTTTGCTACTCAACTCATATCTATTTCAAAACTCATATATATTGTTACAAATTCTAAATTTATTCAACAAATCCCTCATATCTGCGTGAATCCGTCTGCCGACATTCAATTTCCGTCGGACTCTCGTCTTGAAACAACCCTCAAATAGCTGGAAAATCCGGATGAAGGCCCGCAGATTCCATTGATAGACGCTAGGGTGAAGGGAGGAGTGGGGTTCTGCTGGTCTAAATCGGGGTTGAAGCGCTTTTATTATTGAGAAACGTTCACATCAAAAATTAGCTTTTATTATTGAGAAACGTTCACATCAAAAATTTATCTTATTTGATGAATAGTTTTTTTCCCATGGAAAAATTCGTAATTTCATTATGAAACATAAATTACATTTTGTAGATGCATATGCATATTCCGATATTTTTATCAATAGATATCATCTTTCGAAGAAGCATCAAAGCTAGATACCTATATCCACGCAGGGAGGTAATAGCCCAACAAAGACTGTGAAAAGTATCCATGAAAAATACAACAGTTCAAAATAGAAATATATTATCTTAATATTCAAAACCATGTACTGTGCTATTATTTGATGAATAATTATTAACCATTCAATTTATATTATTAATATTATTTAATTTATATATAATATATATTTGGGTTGATTGTTTGTAAAATAATTTAATAATAAATAAAATTTTGATTATTAAATAATAATTTAAATTAATAATTTTAAAATTTAAATATTATTAGAATTTAGAAAACAGTTTTTCAGATTAATCGCATTGTAAAGAACACTGTTTTCTAAATTATGGATCACAAAAGTCTTAGATCTAACATTACTAGAATTTTAAAGTGTAATTTAAGTAGGTGAGGAATTTTATAACATAATTTAAATAGGTAATTATTTTGCTCGGAAAAAATGGTTTTTTTGGTACAATTTTGACATTTCACTATATTTTTTGGAAATCCAGGGTACATTTGTAGAGTTATAGAAGTTTAGATGCTCTAGTGGTTCATTTGTAGAGTTATAGAATTTTAGGTGTTTTGGCGGTTCTTGAGGGTGTTGGATCCATTTCCACCATTAAAAAATGATTCAGACAGTCAGACTTTTGAAAAATCTCCAGATTCCCATGATAAAATAACAGTCCTAGCGAAATTGTCACTTTTTTTTAGATGAAAAAACATTGGTTTATATAATGTACCAGTGCATTTTCCGTATTGATCTCAAAATTTACATAGTGCAATTATCCCCATATCATACCAAGTAAAAAACAGAAATATATAAACTATGACTGCATGTTCCAGATGTGTTCCAAGGATTATATCTAAACATAAAACAACAAGTAAAGTTCAACTATAAGACTACAAAAAAGACTAAATAACTAAGGGTCCAATGTTAAGGGAGTAAAATAGAGCCCTCGTCTCTAATGGTATTTTCTTCCATATATACGAAATTGTAGCCAGTACCATCTGTGAGGCCCTTTTTAGACAAAGGAAATATGTTAAAAAGTGATGTGTTGAAAGGACTATTTGAGGCAGTTGATGTGGGAAATCCAACCACATAGGTTTGGAGGAGAGAATATTGCATTGGTTGTAATCCCATCAATGAGTGTCTTGGAGTCTCCATACATGTGAATGAAGTCAATGGACAAATTTCTTGTAATGTCCCCATTTTTATTTTCCTACATAGTACAACCAAGGTGGATTTCTAGGGCAGGGGATGGTTAGGTCAGTGGAGTAGGTTTATGTCATTAGGCGTTTCAATTGAGTTTTGAGGAGTTTTTAAGGGATTTGATGGCATTCCTTTGGTATATTTCATCATCTGCACAGTTTGTCTTTCGTTCCGTCGCATTCTGACAACTTTAATTAACATTATTATGGACCCTAACTTAATTAATTATGCTCGAGGTGGCATTCCAGGGAGATTAATTGATGGAACATGTTAGTGCAATAGCTCGTTGGAACCGGAACGAGAAGATCTACAAGATGGGACACTGAGAAGTGACTTCTAGTGGTCGAAGAGAGTATGGTGGACAATTTACTAATTTCCTTAATTAAAAATGACTTTAATTAGTTGTTTAATTAAGGAAAAATAATTAATTGGAGGAAATGGGCCAAAAGTGACTTAAGTGAAATAAAATAAATTAAAAGGTCACTTAACATAATGTTAATGGATGAGCTTCTAGAATAATAATAAAATAAGATGCTTCTAGAGGCTTGGAGATCTATCCATCCGATATATAAAAGATAAAGAGGAGGTCATTTGGAGACATCTTGGATTTGTGTTTTCTTCTTGTGGAGAGGTTTGAGAACCCAGTTCTCTACTTTAGCAGTAGCCCCAAGATAGAAACCTTCGGGTGATTCAGTGAGGTTGGGCGAGTACCCACCTTCCCTTGGTGAATTCATCCAGAATTTGCAGGAGAGCTTAGCAGTGCAGTTCAAATCAGTTTAAAGGGCCAACATAGTAGTGCAACAGATTATCTTGGAGGCCAGCTTTCATCTCAGCTATTTTGGGTTGTATGTGCATGTATCCCTAGTTTATATATTATAATAAAAACTGAGAGATTTCCTATTCATTGTGTTATTGGATTGCAGTGCTCTATTTGTTTATTTTTACATGGCAATCTTTTGTAAATTGAATGAAAATTTTATGGCGAAATTGGGTTGTGTTAGAATTTCAAGAAAACCCCAAATTGTTCCACTTGGGACATTACATTTTTGGAGAACCAAAGCACTCCCCAAAGTGCCAGAATCTCTACCTGCATTCTGTACCTGCACCTGCATACCAAGATATTTTATAGTGTGACCCGTGATCAATTCTGAGCCATACACCACAACCGCAAACACCTATTTGAGTCGCGCCATCAAAATAACCTGCAAGAAAAAGAATGTCAGGTGGGATGTGGCAGATCGATAGATCCTTATCCCTCTATGTGTTGATTTTCATAGTGTCCATACACTTTCCGACATTGAAAATGATCCTGTGAACATCAATCATGTGGTTTTCAAATATAAAACTATTTTTGGCCCGCCAGATTTCCCAGAAGATGAAAAGAGGAGTGGCTTGGAGTTTACCCCCGCATTCAGTCCACCAAATAAGGCATTGATCAATGGATTGGAAGCATCTGAAAGGTATGTTGTGTTGGAGTAGTATACAATTCTAGACCTGTAATGCAATAGGAAATTCCAGAAAAAGATGTGCATTTGTCTGCAACGAAGGCGTGCAAAGCGAGCATCTACTTGGCCCTTGTATACCTCTTTTCCACAGATTCTCCCAAGACAGAGTTTTGTTGTGCCAAACCAACCATGTGTAAAGAATGATCTTTGATGGGAACATTTAGTTTCCATATCTTATAGAACCAGACAGGCTAAGTAAGAGAGAAAAGAGAGTTCATGATGTACCTGTAGGAATCCGCTACTACCACTGAGTTGTTGCATAATTTCCCTGCCCAAGTAATGTGATCTCCCTCCTCTGTCCTGCAAAGGCTCGCCCTACTTAGTTGCTGAATGAATGAGTTCCATTCCTTTGCATAATGATCGACCATACCCATGTCATCAGCCTCTCTCCATATAGGAAAATTACCACGTCATCCAAGGATTACCTGTTCCAGAAAGAAATACCCTCTAGAGCGTAATCTGACCAATGTATCCTCAAAGAGAGGATTATCATCCTCAACACCCAGTGTATTATCAATTCACTATGTGGTTCCCTTTACCAAATGACCATGTAATTTGTCTGAGAAACCAAATTTTCACCTTGTAGAAACTAGTCCATATATAAGATCCAGCTTTGATTCCAATGAGTCCTTCTCTAATCTAGTCATCGACTTTTTTGTTTCGTAGATATTTGGATTAAATTATGTCTTGCTAGATGCCCTCCTAGAAAAGTGCGGGCCAAATTGTTTTGATAATGAGAGCCCATCCAAAAATCATAATGTCTAGTAATCCTCATCCTCCGAACATTTTAGGGACAATAATCTTCTCCCACTTAATGAGGTGGTATTTATGTCTCAAATCCAGACCCACCCATATGAATTGAGCCATGTAACTTTTGATTTTGTTCACGACTAGTGTAGGCAGAATATATAGGTGTGCCCAATACACCATGACCTGCTGGAGAACTGCTTGTGCCAGAATATATCTGCCTCCAAGGGACAGCCAACGATGGGACCAACAGAAGAGCTTTTTTCTGAATTTTGTCCAGCAGCCACTGCCAACCAGTAATCCTGTAATTATTTGGCTTAAGGTGAAAGCCCAAGTATGTAAGTGTTGATGGTGCTGGAAATTTGTCAACCAAGGGGATATCCAAGATATGAAGTCCCAACTAGACCTCACACTATTTGGTGTAGGAGTCCCATCTGGTATAAAGCCCGGTTGCCATATACTTAGAGATCTGCCTTGGCTCTAACTGTCAGCACATGAGAGTGTTAAGATGGTATCTTCAAATAACAAGGTAAGTGTGCCTGGTGAGTGCATAACATAACTGTGTCAAGGTTCTCTTACTGCAAAAGGGGGAAGAAAAGTGAGTCTCTAAGTGAGAGGTAATAGTACCACCCAAGAAGAGACACACGTGAACCAGGAAGGCCTGTCCAACATTCGGTGGAATAGTCTACAACGGATGCGACGTTCATTAAAACCAAAGTACAAGGGAAGATCCATCCACCATCCTGTTATGCCCCTATACCAATAGGTGTCATATTTCATGATTGACTGGTAGCATGCCAAATATGTTCATCCTTTCCATGCTGCAAAGGTTCCATATTTTAGAAAAACCAAAAAATTAAAAAATAAAAAGAGGGTATGCCCTAAAAGAAAGATCAAAGGGCAAAAAGAATGAATTGGTCAAAAAGAAAGAAAATGAACCCCAAATGAAGAAGACCAGGAAAGTGTGCTAGTCCAAAATGCCACTACTATTCTATTTTTGCAAAGAAGTTCATTGTGTGAAATCAATTGGCTCTTACCACACTTAATGGATGGCCAAACAGCTTAATCTTGGCCAGTCCATGTTTAAATTTCCTGTTTTAGAGGTAGAGAATAAAATCTGTCCAAACAGTTCAAGCTTGGCAGATAAGTAGTTAGGTAGAGAAGCAAAGGTGCTCAACAGTTAAATCTGAGCCCCGGGAGGAAATAAGGGAAGACTTAGATAGGATTGCAGTTAAAAGAAAAGTAGAGAGTAAGGGTTTGCTAGTTTAAATGCACCCAAGGAAAAGGAAGAAAAAATGTTAGATACAGTAGGCTGGGTAGGCAGTTTTGATGTTGCAGAAGCAGGTTTATGAGTAATTTTGTCTTTCAAAGATAATTCATCTCTCATGGATATCATAAGCACAATGGCAATGGTTTGGCTACAAAACAGATGAAGCATGACTAACTTCCCTCCACATTTTTCCAAAAAACACTTACTAACCTCCCCTCCAAGGACATTGAGATCTCCTCAGTGCTCCTAAAACACTCCATTTCATGAAAAAGACTAAGTGAAACTCTGTTTTTACTTAGGCAAAGGAAGCCACATTTCTTGTGTAAAAAAAAATTCTCCTTTTCATTTCCCTAAACCTAAGTTTTTCACTCTTTAAACTTAGCGCTTTTGGTTCAAAAACATATCTCCCATATTAACCTTTAACTTTATTATATAAACCCTTATATTTCCCCCATGCCCGTATTATATAAAATATATAAAAAACCCCAAGAAATTTAATATCCCGCCCCGGTTGTAATATCAACCATATCATTGTATTTTTGGGAATTAGTGGTTCATTTGGAACCATGTAATAACCCTTTGCGCGCGCGACCATGGGATTTGTTTAAACTCTGGTTTAACAAATAATCAAACCCGCAAACCTTACCAACGAATAAACCCGAAATCATTGAAAAACATTAAAATAATGGATGGACCCCGCGCCGTAGCCCTCCGCCATATCCTGTTGACCGCCAGCCGTTCGATCATGGCCCGCAGATTGGACGGCCCACAGCGATATCGCGACGCCCTTTCACGCCAATGTTTAGCGCCCAGGGGATGGTGGTTTTCCCGCCGTACCTTGGGACAGGTGGCGGCCTCCTGCATTGCTCGCTGCCCCCCGACCCGATACCACCTTCGCCCAAAAGCGGTGCGGGGCCAAAACCGCTTACCGCCCCCGCTGCCTCCCCACTGGCTCCCCGCTGACGTCAGCACCACGTCACCCTGCTACGCGATAAGCCATCACATCATGTTGACGTCATCTAAAAAAAGGCTCCAAAATCCCACCAAACCAATTTTTGTTAAAAACCCGTGAAAAGTGTCGTTTTTCGCGAGACCGGTGCATGTGAATTTCGTCAAAGCTGCTACCAGAGCTCTAGTCCGCCACCCCGGCCAGCCTAATCCGGCATCCCACTCTGCAAATTCGTCGTCCAAACCTGCAAATTACTCCCGGGCGCGTCCAAAAACACAGGTATTTACCTTAATTCCGTTTTCGAACCATGTGAATTTCAGTCTTCTCTGAAAATTGACCAAAGGACCCAAATTTCAGTTCAATTCACCGTGTTGCCTTCAAATAAGCACACCAGAACCACTATTTTTGCCCATTTTTCCAAAAAAAAAAAAAAAACCTGCAGACTTCGTTTTTCTGTAAATTCACCCAGCAAGCTAAGTTCAAATCCACTGTGGTCTGAAATTCCCGGAGAAAAGCCTCAGAACTGTTGTTTTTCCCTCTTTTGCTGCAAAAACCCAAATTCAATTTGAAAATCACAGAAAATTGAGCAATGGAAGCTCCAGTGGCCCTGAACATTGCTCCCCTTAATGCTCCTCATAAGGACCTAGAATGGTTGCCCTTGGCTGATAGGGACTTCCAAATACAAGACTTAACTGGTGACAAAAACCACCTCCAAGCATTCTGTGAAATTAGGAATAGTCACCTAAGCAAAACTGATCTCTATGGGATATGGGAATCCAATCTGCCCAGATACTACCTCCCCTCAGTAAATGTATTCCCAGATGTAATCCGCATGTGCTGTGCCAATTATGAACCTATTAAAAGAGCAGTTATGACTCCAACTGGAACTGTCCTTTTTCATATAACTCCTGAGTCCATAAATGAGATGTTGCACTTCAAACCTACTCAGCCTCTGGCTCCTCTTTCCATGGGATATTTGCTGGAGCAAGGCTCTAAACTATCCACTGCAGAAATAGGCCGGATTGCCAAGTTGTTTATGAGACCAGATTTCCAGCCCAAAGAGCCACCTCCCTTTCACCATGTCTGGTTCAATGAAGCTGGAAGATTCATTATTGATATGATATCGTATGTCCTGGGATTCAAGACAAGTGAATATGTTGATGAGACCATTTTAGCTTTGTTATCCATGTTTATTCCAGGACATCCTCCTGCGGTCAAATATGACTTTGCTACTTTCATTGCCAACAAGATCCATGACCAATTCATGAATCTAGACAGAGAAGGAGTCTTCAAGTACACATCATATATATATATATCATCTGTTCTTGTATTATCAAACAGAAAATTTTTAGTTGCCCATCAGAAAATTGGATTCTAAAGGAGAAAGGAGGTTTGTGATCTTTTGGACCTCAGTCTTCCATGAAGTCCATAACTCTCCTTACACTTACTGTGAATTCATTGATTTGTTTATACATCCGGTCTCCTCTCTACTGATAAGAATTCCTCCTCCCGGACTCTCTGGTGATATGCAGAAAATTTTACAGCTCTCCAAAAGCTACAAAATAGGTGACTAGTACTTCTACCAGAATCACACTGAGATCAGAATATATGGCTGTGAGCTGTGCCCTTACAAACTGCCAAAATATGTGCCTATGAGATTGTTTGCTCTAGAATATTTCAGGCAATTTATCAACTCAGATTTGACTCACTTTTATGGTGCCAAGAAAAAAGCTCAGCTGAAATTAAGAAACCAGTTAGGCCCTTTCATCATTAACAAAAAGGAAGCATGGCAAGATGCTGACAAGATATTGGGTGAACAACTCAAATTAAAGAGGAGTTTTTGGTGGGTACCCTATGACCCAAATGGCTTTATCACTGAAAGAAAAGTAAAAAACAAGCTATCAGCTTACAAACATTGTAGGATCCCTGAAATAGAGCAATTTTCCAATCAAGATGAGTGGGTAGAGGGCACATTGATAGAAGAGCTTACTGAGGAAGAAAAAATGGAACAAGCTATGAAAAATCTTGAAAAGACTCTTGACCTGGACTCTTTTGGATAGGTGTCTTTCAAATTGCCTCAGCAAACCGGAGTGGGTACATCATCTGCTGGAACTTCATAGCAACCTGCCCAAGAGAGCACTACACCAGTTGCAAGGACATCAAAGGGCAAAGAAGTGCTAGATATAGAACAACACATAATGACAGATTAGCCAGCATCATCAAAGGAACAGGGCCAAGGGCAAATTCCTCCTGTCCAGACCAAAGCACCAGAGATACCAGCATTACAGACTCCTCTAAATGAGGAAAAGGGAAAGAAAAGGGACAGAGAAGAGACCACACCTGTAAGTGGACCAACAGAGCAACCAAGGGCAAAAAGGCAAAGAATAAATCCTCTACCTGAAGAGGAAATTATTGAGGAAATCATAGAAAGTCCAAGAGGCGAGAGGGCAACCAGCCCACAGACATCCCCAGTGGTAGAAACATCCACCAGCTCTCATAGGCAGGAATTGGAGAAACAACATAGTGTGGAAGTTTCCTCCACAAGGCCACAAAGCAAGCAAGGTTCTGATATCAAAAGAACATTCACGGACATCAAGGCCCAGAATGAGCCAATAAGACTGCAACTTTATGATCAGTTTCTCAAGATGACCCCCACCAAACAACAAAGGTTAATGTCTGCATATGACATTAAAGAAGGAAAAATGATCTTAAGCCACTTTAGGCCTAAAGTGCAGCAGCCATAGTCAGCAGCTGACTACATAAGAACAAATCTAGAGGTCCTTGCCAAAGACATTCATCCTATGGACCAAATTGAGTTGCATAAGCAAACTGGAGAGATGGTCTACTCTACATTGGCAGATAAGGCAATGTTAGCTCACAAATTGCAGAACTCATTGAACAACACATCTGCCCCACTAGATTTGGAAAAGGCATCTTCTTTAGCCAAGGACAACAAGATAAAGTCCTTGGAAGAAATTATCATTGAGCTGGGACATGATCCCAAGGATGTCAAGGGAATAAAATCATTGATGAAGAAGAAGGAGGAGGACATTGCTGCCCTCAGGAAACAGTTGAAGCTGCCCATTACCATGCATCCACAAACTACAGAGGTTGTGCAGGAAAAAGCAGAGGAGGGCATGATGTACTTGCTAATGAAAATGAATCAAAGACTAAGTGAGACAGAGCAGGAATTGGAGAAAGCGTTACAAGAAAAGCAGGGAGTGTCAACCTCCCAGCCATCTGAAGTAACTCCAGTAGTTACAACTGCTCCTCCCACAGTTACAACAGCAGCGCCTTCCACTGGCCCAACATCAACAACACCCAGTACTTCAGCAACAACAACAGCAGTAGGCAACAACACTACCATGACCACATAGGAGTTAATACAAGCTATGGAGGATTTAAAACTCCAAGTATCAGAACTAAAAGAGGCCAAAGAAAAATTGGCAAAATTAGAAGTAAGTTATGACAAATCCATAATGACTGTGGTAGAAAAGACAAGAGAGGTGAAAGCATTAGAGAACAAAGTGAAAGCATTGGAAAATGACCTCTCTTTAAATAAACCTCTGGGAGAAATCAAGGGCATTTTGTGGGCTAACATCAGTGAATCCATTAGTAATGTCTGGAGATCTATTCAAATTATATATGAGCAGATTGACTTGATAGCAGCAGCCCAGGTAGAAATTCAAAGGGCCAGAAATTTATTGGGACATATGCCCGAACAGGCCAATAGGTTAATACAATTTTTGAACACTAAGACCAGTGAAGAACTAGCAGCACTGGACATCAGAGACAGGACAACCACCATTCTAACAATCAAAAGAGTTCTGACTATGAGAACCCTGATGCAGAATTTGGAAAGGAAGAGCTAGAATATGCAGGTGGAGATAGACTCTTTTATGGAAAGGTTTGCAGTTTTGCATGAAAGGGGTTTGGCAAGTCTGGTGGGAAACAATAAACGCCTGTTGAGACAAACTGAGTACCAGCTCAGGTTGAATAAACATGCTGCTGATCAACTAAATGCATCATCAAGTACTCCAGCAGAGAAGACCCTTCCATCTGGCCAAACTCTTTACAACAACTTGGAAAATCTATTTTATATAGAACATGAAGTGAAACATATTTTTACAGTCCAGCCTAACTTCTACAGGTACATAGACGCCGATGAGACTTTGAGAAAGCTGCTGAGACATCAGTTACCAGAAGAGCAGTGGTGGCAAAGCATGTTGGAAATCTTGTAGGCGGGTTTCAAACTTTTGTTTTTTCCCAGAATACAACAGATATCATAAAGCGGAGAAAAGGAATGGGTGAGAGTCTCGCAGGGCTGCAGTGTATCAAATCAAAATTAAATACGCCCAAGGAAGCCAAGGCAGCAGCGCAGAATATCAGTGGAAACAACCATCGGCCGACCCACCGAGCTTACAGTCAACACATCTCACCAACTGAGCGGCCAGCACAACAGCATTTACTTCTGCATTTATTTCTCCTTGTTCCCAAGATCATTTACTTCTCCTGTAAAGTAGGTAGAAGTTATTACTAGATATTATCTCTTTGAGATATTTTTTAAACATTTTTGTACAAATACCTCCCCAAGCGAAGTATTAGGGGTTGGTGATACATTTCTCAGACTGTGCTGTAACTCTGAAAAAGTTCTGAATACAAAAGCTGTTGGAATCCATTGTCGCTGGACTGTCTGGATGTGGAATTGATAGCATAGGACTATGTTACAGAATTCCTGGATCATTTCGTGGATCAATAAGTCTCTCTTACTTGTGTTTTAAGTTTCTGTGTTTGCTATATCATATATGTTTCATGATCTGAATAAAAGGGAAAAATAATAACCAGAACTTGCTTACCTGCACTCTGTGTTCAATCTCTGTTATTGTTTATGTTTTCTTCAGAATTAGCATAAGCAGGAATTCTTAATTGCTCCTGTTTCCCCTGATTCTTACATCTTGAATATTAGCTAAGGAATTCTTAACTGCTCCTTGGCAATATTCATCCACTTTCCCTCTGTCAACATGATGAAGGATTCTTAATTGCCCTTCACCCCTTGACCCCATCCCACTTGATTCCAGCTTACAAATTGTTCCATGGTCGATTACCTTGCTCTGTAGTACCACCCTCTGTCAAAGAAACCATATCCAGCAGTTCATTCTCATAGACTCCATCAACTCAATGGACTGAACTTCTCAGATTTACACCCCTGTTCTATTGAAAATCACCATCCAAAAAATCAAACAAACCCTTGTTCTTCATAACTAGTCTAATATACTTCATAACAAAGCTAAATTATAAAGAGAGAGCCCTCTTTGGATGCAAATTGGTTAGAACCTGCATCTAAAATATTGGTCTGTGGTTACTTCGGCCGTATTCCCTTTTCCACAACTTTTGGGGAACAACCTGAGTGATAACACATCCAATAGAGTAGTCCACAACGGATGTGACGGTCGTTATAACCAGTCATCAAGGAAGGTCTGTTGAGTATCTTGTGGAGTAGTCCGCAAGGATGAGACAACAGTTATAATCAATACAAAACATTCCCAAAAAGGTAAGTACTAAAACAATCGAAATAGTTCAACTATCTTAGTACATGTGAAACAAACATGAATTACAAATGCCGAAAGAATAGTCTTACAAACATCCACAAGACATGCATGAAAACGTGCTGGCCTAAACAAGCTTTTGTATTAAGCAAAAGTTCCAAGACATATGTACATCATACATCACTACCCCCAGTAGTGGGACATTGGAGCCACTCCTCGCTCCTTAAAGAACTTATTGAAATCTCTCTATGCTTCGTGGGAGGAGCCAAGGTGAAAAGTTCTTTGCTCATACAATGAGGGGGTATATATAACCAAGGGTGATGCTTGACCCTTGTGACTCTTCGACTACCCTCATGACTATTCAACTTCCTATGACTTTTCAAATGACATGACTCTTCATATTCATGTGTGTCCATTGGACTTCCACTTTACATTACATTCGATTTACAATAGACATGGCTCATAGTAGTGATGTGGCCTTTGACAACTCATGACACCACTTGACATGACACTGTTGACATGGACTAGCTTGCTGAGGTGACAATGTCAAGCCGTTGTTGCAGCTAAGTGATGGATGTGTTCTTTGATGTGCTTTCTCTTCTCCTCTGCATAGCTTGATGATGTGGGGTCTTCAATGATCTTTGGTCTTTGGAGGTGATTGCATGCGTGTGTTCCCTTTGCTTGTACTCGATAAGCTTCCTTGCTTGTCCAGTTGTAAGTTAGTCTTCTTGCATGTCCGCTCCTTCTTCTTCATCATTTCGCCATGATCTAACAGTGTAACTGTTCCTGCAATTCATTCATGATGGGACGACATCAAATCCAAAAACTCCTTAGTCTAAGATGATGCGACGTTATCCATGGATTGAGCCCGGGGCAGGTGACAGGTTGGGAAAGAGGGCCCAGTAAATACGCATTGCGCAGTTTCAAGTAATAGGGAGGGAGACTGGTCATTGAGATTGCACAGAGCACAACTCAGGTTTGGCTGAGGAACTCCTGAGCACAGTCTTTACTGCTGGGAAAAATTGCGCAGAGGCCACTGGGAGGTAGGATTGCACAGTTGAGATCATCAGTGGCAACTGCAAGGTGATACCTTGGGAGGCAGGTCTGTGCAGTTTTCTGAGGGGAGGTGGGACTGGGCAGCAGAGGGACCATAGAGGATAGATCTATGTAGTTTTTGGGATTAGTGAGTCCCGGCTGAGGGAGGACACTGGGGGGACACCTCTGCGTAGTTCTGGGAGGCAAAGCAGGTTCAAGTCTCTGTGAATTACGGGGTTCCAACAGGCAAGGAGGAGGCTTGATGACTGATCTTGTGAATTGCGCAGTTCAAGTCGGGCTTGAGGCAACTTCTGCGCAATTCTAGGAAGGAAGGCAGGTTGCTCAACTCTGGGATTTCACAATGCAACTACCCGGGAGACAGTCTCTGCGCACTACGCAGTTCCAGGTAGCAGAGCAACATCACTGAGGGCTGAGACTGTGTAGTGTGTAGCTCAGTTGGGGTCCGGTGAAAGAGAGTTATCCGGTCAGAAGGATTTTCAAGAAAATGGCTAAGTGTGGGAGGCAAGTGAACTTGTGAGGAACTTGACATTGTGATCACACACTTAGCATACTTCGACGACACGACAACATAGACCACCAGAACAACAAGACAAAGCATTACCCTCTGTGAGATTGTCTAGAACAAAAGGTGACAAGTGCGACTCTTGAGATAGACTTTAGGACCACTGGGATGACACTTGTGCGACAGTGCTTAAAACTTTGTGTATGAGTGCGATAGGTGTTTACATGGCTAGGACAACTTGTATACAAAAAGACGAACCTTCAAGGTCACCAGAAAGGTTCGCAAACATGACATAACAACCAAACATGGCAAAAGACGACAATTGATCCAACAGGCAAAAGGGAGCAAGACACTTAGAGGAAACACATGGAATGACTATCAGTTCTTGCAACCATGCATGTCATTGAAGAGGTAATGATATGGCAATGATAAGCAGTTATTCATGCTACACTAAGAGGTGTATTTCAAAAAGATGTGCTTTATTTTCCATACCTACCCTCCAAAGGGTTATGCATTAGATGAAGTCTTCACGCGGTCCCGATCTTCTATCATACCCTAGGTTCCTTAGTCTCCTTATTTTCTCCTCAACTCCTTAAGAGTCATCTAGAATGTCAACCTTCTTCGTGGCCACTGAGAGACACAATTGCGAAGTTTAAGCGGGCAGTGACTGCTGCGGGATGAGGATCTGGGAGGACACATCTACGTAGTTTCAGTGGGCAGTGACTGCTGCGGGATGAGGCCCTAGGAGGACACATTTGCGCAGTTTTAGAATGCAAGGTGGACTGGGCAGCTGAGATGCCTGAGGGACAAAACTGCACAATTTCTGGAGACAATGGGTTTCCGACTGAGGGAAGGACACTGGAGGAAGCCACTGTGCAGATTTTGATACCAAGGGAAGTTGGGCTTTCTGCGCTTGCGCAATTCCAGTAGGCAAGGGAAAATCTTGAGGGCTGCAGATGTGAAGTGCGCAGTTTAGGAAAGCTGGATGAGGGGTTGCTAGGGAAACTTTGGAATTTGGTTAAGTGTGGGACCAGTGGAACTAATGTGAACAGTGATAGAACTTAACTATGATCACACACTTGAACAATAAGTGATACAACATAGACCATCCAGAGCATATAAAAACATACTACGCTTAATCCAACAACCTTTGCGACAACTTATGACAAGTGCAGCTCTGATGAGAGACTTTTAGAGGATAAAGGCGACACTTGTGCAAGAGTGTGTGAAATGAGTGTGAAACATGTCTATGTGGTGAGGACAACCCATTCTCACAAATATTTCTCCTTGGAGAAAAACAAATTTCTCTTTGCATGACAAGCGATAATCCCCATGCCCAAAGATGACACACACTATATAAAGATAAAAGCGTGAATGACTCTTAAGATCAAAGAGGGAATCTTGAGATCATCAATTTAATAAATAAGTGACTAAGGAACGAATGATCATAGGATCCACAGTAGGCTCCAAAATTTGGGTACAAGCCAAAATTTTGGAGGGTGTTGTAACCACTACAACACTTGGCGACACACTGATTGAATACCAACTTCTTTGTCTTTGTTCATTTTTAGTGCAGGGCCTTGGTCCTTCGGGGAGAATTGATTCATCGTGTAGATTGCTTCAGCTTCCACACTTACCCCATGGGCAGACATGGTTCGCCTTGTACCTTCTCAGTTGAACACAACATAAGTTTCAGCCAGATTACAATGTTTTGAATTGGGAAGGGTAGTTTAGCTGGCAAGCTTAATATTTTCAGAGTATAGTTTTTCATCTCTTGTGTTGCTCCGCTGCTAGTAGGCCTGGACAGTACCCCGATGGAGTCACCCAGAACACAAGCATTGCTCCACTGCCAACGAGCCTGGACAGTACCCCGATGGAGTTGCTTGCTTCACCTCTCTGCGCAGGAAGCTTTTCTCTTCTTTCGCCTTTATTATTTTTTAAAGAGAATTGTGCATAGACACTTATTTATTTTTGGGGTGAAAGAGGGATCCCATCTTATTGAGAGCAAGAGAGGTTGTTCCTTCAGAGAAGCATGTAAAGACCTCTGATTCAGGTTTGCTCGTTTAGATTATCCCCTTCTCCATTTCTACTAGTTGGATAAGCTTGAACACACCAAAGAAGAAAACTGAGTATAGGCAGAGGTTTCCTAGCTTGGACACAGGTTCATGGTTTGACCAAAACCCTCCTTACGGAAGGATCGTATTTTCCGTCAAAACTTCATCGGCCAAAAGATACAACCAGTTACAAGGAATCCAGACATAGGACTGGCCAAATGTTGAAGTGTCATAAGAATCTTTGAACTTCAACCACATACACACTTGGAAGCCAAACAGGTCCAAGCACTACACTTATTCGCGTAATGGAAATGAAAGGAAAACTCAACAAGGAAGGAAACAAAGAAGAAAGAAAGAAGACAAGAACCAGGAAACAAGACAAGATAACAAAATGACTAAAGAAAACACGATGCAGATCCAAAATAAGAAAACCAGGACAAACTACAGGGAATGAGTGCAAGGAAAGAAAACTAAGATGCATCTAATCTTACTCCTATCCTAACAGCTAGAAAGTCAGGGTTACGTGTAATGAAATTTCTAGTGAAGCCACCATAGTCATTCCCGACCTGCATCCACAAAGATATGAATGATTAAAATAGATAAAAAGTGATGTGCAGCATAAGAAATAAAAATTTGAAAAACTTGCACAGGAAAAGGAAGGTCTTGCCTGTGGGCAGAAAGATGGGTCACAACCACTACTTTCACCCAATTCACGTGCTTACCTTTTCGACAAACCTCGAAAGCCTCTTGTGGATGTGTCCTCATCTGCATCGAGCTTCTTAGCAAGCGCGAGAAAGGATTGAAACTTGCTGCCTGCAATAGAGCTTGCCAAGTAAGATTGTTCCAACCATTCAACGATTGGATCGTAAAATTCATGATGGCCATCTTGAAAGCCTCATGATTTTTGAAAGGATGAATTTTCAATTTGAGAAGCGAGATCACGATGGGAATCTTGTAAAAAATAGATCTGATCATCCTCGACAGTCATGCCAAGACAGTGAGGACCTGCCATAACCATCAGCGAAGGCTGAAGTGCCTCACCTGCTTGACAAAAATCTAAATAGAGAGATGTTGAGTGATGAAGATCAAAGAGTGTGAAACAACTGTCATTGGATGTGTTGATGGGAAAATGATAAACTAAATGACGATCAGATGAGCTAATTGAAGCATTAGATTCCCAGCTTGCAATAAACGCAGAAAAATCAATTTGAACAATCTTGCAAATGCTCTAAACAATCGAACCAAGTTCCTTGCGAGCCAGATATGATAGACCACCTTCTTGCAACTGGTGACCAATTGTGCAAGCATCATAGTCATCAAAAGAGTTTAAAAGGGATGCTAGCACCGTGAAGACATGAAACCAGTTGAGGCATGGTGAAGGGAGAAGAACTTGATTCGTGTGACAACTTGTGTGTCCATTATCACACGAAGATTTCTGGTGTGATGAGAGGACAAATTTGCAATACAAGATTCGCAAGAAGACCGAGGAGCTGACCATTAAGGGAGAAATTCGATAAGTATGATTCTTGCGGGCAAACATAGTCCTTAAGATGATCAACTTCACAATTCCATGATTTCATGAGAGATGGACATCCCCAACACGAGTTTGATGTGAGAGATTTGCATGAAGACGAATGAACTACAACAGATTCGTGAATTCGATCATAAGTGAAATTTTGAAAATTTGAGAGATCACACTTGAAATACCAAACATTTTTTACACGAGAATTCACACCGAGTGCAACCATGCAGATAGATGGATTGTGTGAGAGAAACCAAATCTGATTTAGTTCGGGGGGCTTACTGGAGTCGCGAGATTCTGACATAACTATCAACGGAAGTTGATGTGCCTCGACTCCTTGGCAGGTCTCGAAACTTTCCAGAATTGTAGAATCACATTTTGAAGCTTGAACCAGATCATCCAATGTTTGAGGGTGGCTGTTGTTGCTAATTTCAAAAATGTTCTTCAAATGGCAGCCATCTCTGTCACAGTTTTCACCAGATTTTTCAGCTTCAACAACAATCAGATTACTTAGTTGAAGAGGCTCTTCTGATAGTACATTCAAAGATAAATGCATTGGTGATATCTCATGAGCAAGTTGATTTGAAGAGTTGTCTTCATGCAAAAGAAGAGATGACGGGGAATGGGAAGGATACTCTATTATTAGATTGTTTTCAATTTCATCATGGACAACTTCATTGTGTTGTGGCAATCAAGGAGATATCTCATGGAATGAAGAAGCAAGAGAACATGGAGTATCACCGCCGCATGTAGATGCGTTGCGAATGGCCAGACACAAGGGAAAGTGAGGTGAAGAGGAAGTTTCGATATGAACATCTTCTTTGACCAAAGCAGATTCTACATCTAGATTAGAATCTTCATGAGAAACCGGAAGATCACATGATGTGCTTGGGTGTTTGTCATGACATACGAAAATAGAGTGATCATCATTGGGATGACTACCGCCCAAGGTTGGGAGTTGATTGAAAGAATTGATTGTACTGGATTTTCCACCGAGATTAGAAGATTGAGAATCGTTCAAGAATGGAAACTCATTGTTTTGATGCGGACAATTTTGAAACGGAGAGGAAAAATTGATAGTGTCCTCACCTTTCTACTCCTCTACCTACGTAATTTGACTGCCTTGCACCTAATCGCAATTTGAGCCAACAACTTGAGAATCAAGAGAATGCGAAAAACTAGCTGGTGAAGCAGATTGATCAAGCGAGTCATGGTACAAGGAGTCATGATGTGAAGAAGGTAGAGGATAACAAAAATCTGGATCAGTCTCGAGATTAGAGTTGTGAACGGTGACATCCTCTTGTGGAATGGAGGAGTGAGTCCTCATCATAGGCATCGTGACCCATTTTTGAATTTCATCCATTGAAGCAGGAGACGAATGAGAAAATGGACTGGAGATTTGATTCGCAGATTTCCCAGTTTCATGATCACCGCAAAGAGGCATCCACATTGGGATTAAAAAAAGGAGGAGGACAAGGAATAAAGGAGTAGTAGGCTTCTCCTCTGCGATTTGAGGTGCCTCATGATTCCCAAGAGTTGGGGAAGTAGAAAAATCGGGAGCTTCAGGTTCACCGTAGGAAGAGAGAAGAACCAAGTGCTCAAACTCTTGTTTCAAGAAATCCCAGTTCAAATCTTCTTCTGGAATTTCACAGCAAAGGTGAAGGAATCAGTCAGATAACTTCTCAACTGATTTGTTAGGCTCCATTCTTAAGAGATTGATCCTTCCACAAACATCTCGGAAGTTATACTTATCGAAGGCTTGATCTTCATTATTGATTTCATAAGGTTCGCAAAATTGAAGAAAATCATAAATGTGCTTGGTTACAGATGTTTTGTCCTCACCATCAAACTTTTAACTGGGACAAGTGATTGAGAAGCTCATTGGGGGGTGAAATTCGATCAAGGGAAAAATTGGAGAAACACCCCGGGAGTACGATTTGTTTATGAGCCATTTTAGATAAGAGATTCAAGCCAGATGCAACGGGCTCATCTTGTCATATGACCCTCCTTCTAACACCATTTTGTTGACGGTGCTGGAAATCCGTCAACCAAAGGGATCTCCTCGATATGAAGTCCCAACTAGACCTCACACTGTTTGGTATAGGAGATCCATTCGGTATAAAGGCCTGGTTGCCATATACTTAGAGATCTGCCTTGGCTCTAGCTATTAGCACATGAGAGTGTTACGCCGGTATCTTCAAACAACAAGGTAAGTGTGTCTAGTGAGTGTGTAAAGTAATTGTGTCAAGGTTCTCTTACTGCAAAAGGGGGGAGAAAAGTGAGCCTCTAAGTGAGAGGTAATAGTACCACCCAAGAAGAGACACACTCAAACCAGGAAGGTCTATCTAGCATTCAGTGGAATAGTCCACAACGGATGTGGCAGTCGTTAAAACCAAAGTACAAGGGAAGACCTGTCCACCATCGAGCGGAGTAGTCCACAACGGATGTGACAGTCGTTATAACTAGTGAGCAAGGAAGGTCTGTCTAGTATCCTGCAGTGTAGTCCACAAGGATGAGACATCAGTGATAACCAATACAACACATTCCCAACAAGGTAAGTACTAAAACAACCGAAATAGTTCAATTATCTTAGTACATGTGAAACAAATATGAATTACAAATGCCGAAAGAATAGTCTTACAAACATCCACAAGACATGCATGAAAACGTGTTGGCCTGAACAAACTTCTGTATTAAGCAAAAGTTCCAAAACACATATGTAAATCATACATCACTAGCCCTAGTAGTGGGACATTGGAACCACTCCTCAATCCTCAAAGAACTAACTGAAAACTCTCTATGCTTCGTGGAAGGAGCCAAGGTGAATAGTCCTTTGCTCATTAAATGAGGGGGTATATATAACCAAGGGTAATGCCTGACCCTTGTGACTTTTCGAATACACCCATGACTGTTCAAATTCCTATGAATTTTCAATTGACATGACTCTTCATATTCGTGTGTGTCCATTGGATTTCCACTTTACATTACATTTGATTTACAATAGACATGGCTCACAGTAGTGATGTGGCCTTTGACAACTCATGACACGACTTAACATGACACTGCTGACATGGACTAGGTTGCTGAGGTGACAATGTCAAAGCGTTGTTGTTGCTGAGTGATGGATGTGTTTTTGGATGTGCTTTCTCTTCTCCTCCACATAGCTTGATGATGTGGGGTCTTCAATGATCTTTGGTCTTGGGAGGTGATTGCATGCATGTGTTCCCTTTGCTTGTACTTGATAAGCTTCTTTGTCTGTCCAGCTGTAAGTTAGTCTTCTAGCATGTCTGCTCCTTCTTCTCCTTCTTCATCATCTCCCCATGATCTAACAGTGTACCTGTTCCTGCAATTCAGTCATGACAGGACGACATCAAATCCAAAAACTTCCAAGTCTAAGATGATGCGCTGTTATCCATGGACTGAGCTTGGGAAAGAGGGCCTAGTAACTTCACATTACATAGTTCCAGGTAACAGGGAGGGAGACTGGTCACTGAGACTGTGCAGAGCGCAACTCAGGCTTGGCTGAGGAACTCTTGAGCACAATCTTCATTGCCTGGAAAAACTGCGCAGACGCCATTGAGAGGCAGGATTGCACAGTCGAGATCATCAGTGGCAGCTGCAAGGTGAGACCCTAGAAGGTAGGTCTGCACAGTTTTCTGAGGGGAGGCAGGACTAGGCAGCAGAGGGACCATAGAGGATAGATCTGCGCAGTTTTTGGGATCAGTGAGTCACAACTAAGGGAGGACACTATGGGGACACCTCTACGCAGTTCTAGGAGGAAAAATAGGCTTAGGTCTCTGCGCATTGTGGGGTTCCAACAGACAGGGAGGAGGCTTGATGACTGATTTTGCGAAGTGCGCAGTTCAGGTCGAGCTTGAGGCAACTTCTACACAATTCTAGGAAGGAAGGCAGGTTGCTCAACTCTGGGATTGCACAGTGCAACTATCCTAGGGGATAATCTTTGCGCACTACACAGTTCCAGGTAGTAGAGCAACATCATTGAGGGATGAGACTGCGCAGTGTGTAGCTCATTCAGGGTCCGGTGAAAAAGAGTTGTTCGGTCGAAAGGATTTTCAGGAAAATGGCTAAGTGTGGGAGGCAAGTGAACTTGTGAGGAACTTGACATTGTGATCACACACTTAGCATAATTCGACGACACAACAACATAGACCACCGGAACAACAAAACAAAGCATTACTCTTCGTGAGACTGTCTAGAACAAAAGGCAACAAGTGCGACACTTGAGATAGACTTTAGGACGATCGTGATGACACTTGTGCGACAATGCTTAGAACTTTGTGTATGAGTGTGATAGGTGTTTACATGGCTAGGACAACTTGTATATACAAATACCAACCTTCAAGGTCACCCAAAATGTTACATGACATCACAACCAAACATGCCAAAAGACGACAGTTGATCCAACAAGCGAAAGGGAGCAAGACACTTAGAGGAAACAAATGGAATCACTGGCAGTGCTTGCAACCATGCATGTCATTGAAGACGTAATGATATTAAAATGATAAGCGGTCCTTCATGCTACACTAAGAGGTGTATTTCAAAAAGATGTGCTTTGTTTTCCATACCTACCCTCCAAAGGGTTATGCATCAAATGGAGTCTTCATGCGGTCTCGATCTTCTATCGTACCCTGGGTTTCTTGGTCTCCTTATCTTTCTCCTCATCTCTTTGAGAGTCATCTAGCATGTCATCCTTCTTCATGGCCACTAAGAGACACAATTGTGCAGTTTAAGCGGGCAGTGACTGCTGGGGGATGAGGACCTGGGAGGACACATCTACGCAGTTTCAGTGGGCAGTGACTGCTGTGGGATGAGGCCCTGGGAGGACACATCTGTGCAGTTTTAGGATGAAAGGAGGTCTGGGCAGCTGAGATGCCTAAGGGACAAAACTGCACAATTTCTGGAGACAGTGGGTTCCAACTGAGGGAAGGACACTAGAGGAAGCCACTACGCAGTTTTGGATGCTAAGGGAGGCTGGGTTTTCTACGCATTGTGCAGTTCCAGAAGGGAAGGGAAAAGCTTGAGGGCTGCAGATGCGAAGTGCGCAGTTCAAGAAAGTTGGATGAGGTTAGGTTGCTAGGGAAACTCCAGAATTTGGCTAAGTGTGGGATCAATGGAATTGGTGTGAACAGTGATAGAACTTGACTATGATCACACACTTGAACAATTACTGATACAAGATAGACCATCCAAAACATATAAAAGCATACTACGCTTAATGCAACAACCTTTGCAGTAGCTTATGACAAGTGCGGCTCCGATGAGATACTTTGAGAGGATAAAGGCGACACTTGTGCAAGAGTGCGTGAAATGAGTGTGAAACATTTCTATGTGGTGAGGACAACCCATTCTCACAAAGATGGCCCCTTAAAGCAAAAAAATCTTCCCTTTGCATGACAAGTGATAATCCCCATGCCCAAAGATGATACATACGATATAAAGATAAAAGCGTGAACGACTCTTAAGATCGAAGAGGGAAGCTTGAGATCATCAGCGTACCAAATAAGTGACTAAGGAATGAATGATCACAGGATCCACAGTAAGCTCTAAAATTTGAGTACAAGCCAAAATTTGGAGGGTGTTGCAGCTGCTACAACAGTAAGTCCATCCACTAAGGGTTGTGAACGGAAATTAAAGAGTTATGTAATTCTTTTTATCTCCTCCTGATCACCATAAGAGTATATGATTAAAGATTTATCTTCATTAACCATCATCCCCGTAGCAGCACCGAATCTATGGGTAATATAGTGTAATGTCAACCATTGTTGTTTGGAAACCATTCCAAAGGTGAGGATGTTGGCCAGGAAAAACTTGTGTGTAATATCAGTACGGGATCCCAGGCGGATACCACAGAACAGGCCCGAGGACCGTGCAACGTTTATTTTAAGATTGATTCCATCAATCACCAGGATAAAGAGTAATGGTGAGAGTGAACATCCTTGCTATAGTCCCCTCCTTGCTTTGAAAAATCTAGATGGATATCCATTTACAATGACTTCATATTGAACATATGTGACACAAGCCATGATCAACTCAACCATATGGATCGATAAACCAATCTTAGTCAGAATGAGATGCAGGAGCGACCAATCGACACAGTCATATGCCTTCTTTAAGTCAACCTCCATGATCAATGCCTTCAATTTCTTTGTATGTATGGAATGCATAGCTCCCTGTGTAGTAGCCACCGCATCGTGAATCAACTTGTTATGGAGTGAATCAACTTGTTATAGAGCAAGCCAAATTGTTCCCGAGAGATATGGACAGAGAGAGTATTCTTAATCTGCTCCACAATGATCTTTGATATAAGTTTGTAGCAAGTATTACAGAGTGAAATAGGTCTAAAGTTTGAGAAGGTAGAAGTTTCAGTCACTTTCAGGATCAGTGCAATAAATGTAGAATTAATGGATTCAAATACCTTACCGGATATCCTCGCTTCTTCCACCATTTCTAGAGGTTCCTTTCCCATTAAATCAAAGAAGCGCAGAAAAATATCCATTGTCCAACTGTCTGGGCCTGGGCATTTATCTTTAGAAAAGGATTTCAGTACCTGAAGAATTTCATCTTTGGAAATCGAGCTATATAAGACTTCATTTTGTTCCTCATTAAACATCTGGGAGTATTCCATCGTGTAGCCCAAATCTGATCTTCAATGTCCACGCCCAATTGAGCCTGGTATTAAAAAGTGTACAACTTCTCTTTGTATCTCCCCAGTCGTATACACCTTCTCTCCATTCCTTCCAAGTATATGCCAAATGGAATTTATATTTTTCCGGTGATTTGCATATTTATGAAAGAAATGAGTGTTTTTATCCCCTCCTTGAGCCACAATGCTCTGCTTTTCAGTCTCCAGGTAGCTTCTTGTATCTGGAGAATGTGCCTCCTTCTGTGTTCCAAAGATTTCAGTGTATCCCACATAGATATAGAAGGGTCGCCTTGCTCCATGTCCCTTCTAAGATAGACCATTTCTTCCATAATATCCTTCAATTCCTGAGAGAGTGATTTCTTCTCGAGTCTCTACCAAATTCTGCCCCGACTTTTAAGAATTTGTAGTTTCTCAGAGATGAATGCCATTGGAGAAATATTCGCTTCCCTCGTCACTGATAGCCAAGTAGTTTTTATCAATTCATTGAATTTTGCATCCTCTAACCAGATTTTGTTGAATTTAAAGGGAATCCCCAACTGAATTTGTTTCAACCGCCACTGTAAAACTATGGGAAGGTGGCCTGATATAAAAGTGCAATCAACCCAGGATCTCCAATTTCCCAGTCTTCCAATCAGATTCTCATGAACTAAGAAGCAGTCTAGTCGCTTCCCTATATGATCTTCCATTATGCCAAGTAAGAGAGAGAGGGTTGGGTCAAATGTCCACCAAGTGATTAGAATCAAAGATGTGATATAAATGGTCAACAATCAGAGCCCTTTTGCATCGAGACCCCCAACATTCCTCCCTGTATATAGTGGTGTTAAAATCTCCAGCCATTCCTCCTTGTATATAGTGGCGTTAAAATCTCCGGCCAAAATGAGTGATACAATTTTGAGAATATCGCATGTCTCCATACGATCCCAAAAGGAAATTCGATCTTTATATGGTGCATACAAATTTAGGAAATGAATTATATCAGCTACTCCATGAATATGTTCTGTCAATAGAATACCAACAAAACATTTATATGCCTGTAGTGTGGCCCATCGAGGGCCCCATAGTACAACAAAACCCCCAGATAAGCCACAAGAATCCACAACAACCATATACCAATCTGGAAGAAAAGAATTGAAATATGAAATGACTTTTGCAGACATAGTCATAGTTTCCTGTAGCATTATGATGAAAGGTCGGATGGATCCAAAAAGGTGTTTGAGGGCTAGTTTTTTAGATAGATCTCCCAAACCTCTCAAATTCAGAGACAAACAATTCATTAGGAGGTCCTAGAGGCGGGCGCAACTGCTCCAAGGACCCGAGAGTTATATGAAGAGATGATGGGAATATCTCTCAAATCAGAAGTATCTAGAAAGTGTAGGAATTGTTGAACCTTTCTTGTAGGCCGGGACCCCTTACCCCCACGTCTTCTAACAATGATATTGCGGGTCGAATTAAGGTTGATTGATGGAGGGGATTTGTGAGATGGGCCTTTGTGGATGGAAAGAGCATCAAGATCCATTGTAGGGTTGACCATCAAGAACTGAATATCTCTCTCGATCGAGTTGTGACGGGAGTTGTCATGTCCCGGGATGGCACGGGAATGGGGGGAGGAAACCGAATTCCGAGTAAGACCAGAATCTGCTAGGGGAGGATCGATATGTGGTGAGGATGCAGGGGGACAAAAAGGTATAGAGGGGTTACTAGTATGGGGAAGGGAAGGGCAAGTCTGAGGTGGCCCAGAAGGTAGAGGGGGCGAAGACAGCGGGCGGGGGGCCGAGGCAAGTGGAAGATGGGTATCCCATGAGAAAATGAGAGACCCTGACTCTTTTTGGGGGTTGACACAGGGGTGGGGGAAGGGCAAGGAGAAGTAGAAGTAGAGAGTAATAGAGACGAAAATTCATAATTGAACAGAGATTTCTTAGTAGAAACATCAGTTCTTGAAATCAGAATCTGAACCACTTCTCCACAACGACGCCGACCAACACCCCTTTGCATATGTTGTCTAGGGCATCAATCCAAAAGGTGACCAGTATAATGGAACAACAAACATCTAAAAGGAATGCCCCAGTAGTCTAAGTATTGTCTGTGACTCTGTGAAAAAGTTGCCCCATTCCAAGTCGATATGCTCCGGGAACCCACTAGAGAAACCATGTTCAACCAATATCCACACCACCCGCTTATCCCGACCACCCAAAGAGCCTGGGTCAATATATATAAACCTTCCAATTGCATCTCCAATCTCCTTCAGGACATGTCTGGTGCAGAATTCTAATGGTAAACCCGACAATTTTACCTAGACAAAATTATTCTTGGGAGTAACATGAAAGGGATTAAAACCAACATACCATCGATGGAGGTGTAAAAAAACTTCTCCCACGAACCCATGGTTGCCCCATGATGCGTTCCAGGTCGTCCTGACTCCTGATGCAGGGAGTGGAAGCTATACCAAGAGTTCATTAGTCAACTAGCTTTAGGAGAATATCCTAAAATGGGAGCTCCATGTGTCCTAATCCAGTCCTGCATGTTTTGAAGAGGAGGTTCCGCACATGCCCAACGCTCGATAAGTGCACGTTTCTGTAAACTAATAACTCTATCCCATAATACATTATAACCAAAACTTGGCAGTTTCGTCTTAGAGGATGGAGAGATAATTTTTCCTCGATCCTTATTCCTTGATCGAAATCTATTGTCCTGGTGAGAATAAACCTTTTCCCGACGCCTCGCATGAAGTCCACCTATGGGGAGATTTGAAGCAGGGAGAAGGGATAGACGATCTGAGGGGCCAAGATCTGTCACGCGGGATCGTTTATTAAGGTATTTCAATTCAACCTCCAAAGTGGCATGAATGAAGGCCTCATTGGCAAACACATCAACATTTAAAATCTCAATACGACCATCAATGTTTTTCATGTTATTCAATCTGAGGCATTTAGAAGTATGCGCCAAGTGCACAGAAAAGACGTGCCAGGCGGTCACCCAACCTACAACTAGGGGTGAAAAGTAGGGACCCCACCACTCTGGGATCAACACCTCCCCACCATAAAATATCCTTTCTTTATAATATGAAGTCAGGGCCACGTAAACAACATTCCTTCATCCAACGTTGAATTCCCAGGTTTATCAGACAATCAGACTCTCAGAGCATCAAGAATTTAGACCCTTACGCAACCTCATAACAGCTAGAAAATGAAATAATGATCGTGATCGAAAAAGCATCACCACCCCTCAACAAATCTAGCAGGAGGAATGTGGCACCCTTCCCAATTGTCACCTACTTAGACAAGTCCCAATTTTATTATGATTCAAATTTGGAAATTGTCTTCTATTTTAAATTAATTTAAATATTAAAAAAATTATGTTAATTCTGAATTCATCATAACTAAAATCTTCTATAAGTTTGTGGAAATTGATCTATTTTCTTATAAGAGCAAACAAATTAATTTAAGCAAATAATAAATATAAATATAATTATAAATTTAATTTGATTGTAAATTTTGGAAATATTTCTAAATTTTACATCAACCAATATTATTAATGTTGAAGTTAACTCAATTGTAAATTGCAAATTGTAAATTTTTGAAAATATTTTAAAATTTGAATGACAAGAGTGAAATCTATCCTTTCGATAACTACTAAAAAACCGCTAATAACTTGACTAAATCAAGTTAAGTCAATTTATGTTATAATGATATCAAGGTCCACCTTTAATTTGTATGTACTAAATGTAATGTACATCTCACTTCTTATAAAATTATAAATCATAAGAGTTCATTTAAATTTAGTTATTCCATTTTAACCAACCACATAATCTTACGTCCCTATAATTCATTCTTAATTAAAATTTTCAAATCACAAATAAGAATTACTCCAACAAAATTAATACCGTCATTCCATAATAAATTTCCTACCTAAAAATAAACTGCATAATTTTATAAGCCATTTGATATATGTACACAGTTATTAATGCCCTGCAGCTCTGGATCAACCTGTATTACTGGACTCTTCTGGTCTTTGGATTTGGTGAGATCGTGGTTCATCGCCAGGTTTCATATAAAAATGGATACACATTGCCCTCATATTTCTCTCTTATATATATATTATGTGATGGGATAATTTTTTTGAGTTTTACTTTGGAAAATTTTGTTTTATGTGATGGGATAATTTTTTGAGTTGTACTTAAAAGAAAATTTTGTTTTAGATTGTAGAAGATAGTTACGAATTAAAATTTTGTTTTAGATTGTAGAAGATAGTTACGAATTAAATTTTCATCGCTGATTGCACAGGGATCTACAGATGTGGGGAGTTTGCCAATTCTACCAACTGAAGATGAAATATCTTCTCAGAGTCCGGAACCATTGCCTATCAACAAAGTATGCCAGACTTATAACAGTGTTGATGAATACTTATCCACGCACTTTCGTTTGGTCCGCGAGGACTGCTTTGCCTCACTCAGAGGTGCAATTCAAGGTTTCCGCAAGAACATTGTTCCAGATAATATCCCTAGATACAAGAATGTAAAATTTATTGGAATCCAATGTGGGGATCGAGGGCTGGAGCACTGCATCCTTTTGAAAACAACAAAGGAGGAGGCAGCAAATTCAAGCTCATCGAAACAAATGATGTCTGGCTCACTGCTGTGCATTTCCTGCGATGGATTTCGGAACTATGTATGGGGAATTGTCAAGGACGCAGACAGCACTAGCTTTCAGAAGGGAAGCATTGCTTTGAAGCTGATTCCCAGCAATGAAGGTAAGTTAGCGAGTTTAGTAAAGAACAGAACCTATGAAATGATCCAGTCAACTGCATACTATGAAGCCTATGTCCATGTTTTGGAATGTCTTCAACGGCCAGAAATGAAAGAGCTTCCTTTCTGGGAGCACTTTCTATCATTAGAAACCCAACCTACAGAGCCAGGTTATCTGAAGAAAAGGCAGTTCAAGGATTTATATAACTTAGAATGTGCGTTTCCAAGGATCCGAAATTATTTGGGCAGAAGCGCAATCCACATCTTGCAGAAATGGCCACAGTGGAATTCCACCTTAGATGAAAGCCAGATGGAAGCCGTGAAGCTGTGCCTGACAAAGAGGCTGGCTATTATTCAGGGCCCTCCTGGAACTGGGAAAACCTATGTCGGCTTAACCATTGCGAGGATTCTCCTTTCTAATGTCCACTGTGGTCCTATTTTGGTAATCTGTTATACCAACCATGCACTGGATCAATTCCTGGAATCCATTTATTCCGTAGAAAATAATATTGTTCGAATCGGTGGCGGATCAAAGAATGAAATTATGCTGAAGCGAAGCTTGAATGTCCTCAAACGTGGTCCAAGTACTTTTGGTGCACTTCGTGTTAGACACGGAGAACTAATGCGTGCTAAAAGAAATGTGGAAGAGCAGATCAGAAGGTGCACAGCGTGTGTGAGAGCAACACAAATCTCCAGAGGGATGCTATCGGGTATAGCTTCAGAACAGCATATTGAATCTCTCTATAGCAAGGATTCAGCTAATGGTCAGACCATAGAAGATTTATGGTTGAAGGAGAGAGTGTGGAATGAATATTCTTCGGCAGATACACCTCTGGACTACATACTTAGTTCCCAGGATTTATGGTTGTTGCCCCAAAAATCAAGGATCAAGCTGCATAATCATTGGTTACAGAAAGCCAAAGAAAAGGCTGAGGAGGAACTGCATCGTCTATCTGAGAGATACAGAGAAGTATGTGGTGGGTTACTTCAACATGATCATATGACCAGCCTCAAAATTTTAAGAGAAGCAAAGGTTGTAGGAATGACAACCACTGGGGCTGCTAAAAATTATGACATTCTCCAGGCATTACGAGCAGAAATAGTGGTGATAGAAGAGGCTGCCGAGGTTTTGGAAGCCCATGTTCTGCCCTGCATTAGCTCCTCCACCCAACATCTCATTCTCCTTGGCGATCACTTGCAGTTGCGTCCTTCTGTTGCAGAGTATGAATTAGCCACCAAATACAAATTGGATGTCTCCCTCTTTGAGAGATTGATAAGCGGCGGGATCGAGCATGTGACCCTAAGATGCCAAAGAAGAATGAAGCCCGCAATTTCAAGATTAATAACAGATATCTATCCCACATTGCGCGACCACTCTAGCGTAATCAATTATGAAAGCATCAAAGGAATTAGAAATGATGTGTTTTTCTTAGATCATCAGGCCATGGAATCCGAGATCTCGAATACCAATGGTAAGATTAACATAAGCGAAGCCCGGCTTGCAGTGGAACTTTGTGTTTATCTTCTCAGACAAGGATATAAGAACAGCGACATTACAGTTCTGACAATGTATAAAGGCCAGGTGAGTGAAATTCAAAGAGATCTAAATGACCGTCTTTGCCCCAGGAATAGCCAAAACGAGGAGATAGATGATGTCACTTCACCTACCCCTCGAGTTTGTTCTGTGGATAATTATCAGGGAGAAGAAGCAAATATTATCATATTGTCTCTGGTGAGGAGCAATAAAATACCGGGAATTGGAGGGTCAAGAGGAAATATTGGGTTTCTCAAGACAGTGAACAGGGTCTGCGTGGCACTGTCGAGAGCCAAGACAGGGCTTTACATCTTTGGCAATGCAGAGCTTCTAGCATCTAAAAGTACTCTGTGGGAGTCAATAATTCAGAAATTAGAGAATTCCAATTCGATTGGACCGGCATTAACACTGACTTGCCAAAGGCATCCACAAACAGAAATAAAAGTCTCTGTAGCCGAAGATTTCAGACGAATGGAGGACGGAGGTTGCAGAAGACCATGTGAATATCAGTTAAAATGCGGCCATGCTTGTCCTAGGCAGTGTCATCCATCTGACCATGACTCAATCATATGCCCCAAGCCTTGTCCGAAGAAATTCGAGACATGTGGTCATCAGTGCCCGAAGATATGCCATTTCCCCACATATTGCCCTCCTTGCCAGATCCCTGTCTCGAAGAGTCTTCAACCTAGATGTTGCCACCGCATAACTCTTCCTTGCTCCACTCCTCTTAGGGGAATCATCTGCAACGAATTATGTTCAATTCGACTTCATTGCGGTCATCCATGTAAACAAAAGTGTGGAAGACCTTGCGGACCCTGTAAAGTAAATGTCATCAAAGCCTTGCCATGTGGACATCGGGCAGAGTTGCTATGCTATGAAGACCCCTGTAAATTCATTTGTGACCAGCCCTGTGGTAAGGTCCTGAGGCCAGGATGTGAACATATTTGCAGAGGAACATGCAAGTCATGCAAGAAAGGTACTTCACACATTCCCTGCATGGAACGGTGCTTCAGATCTCTTCCATGTGGCCACCGCAATCGCATAACTCTTCCTTGCTCCACTCCTCTCAGGGGAATCATCTGCAACGAATTATGTTCAATTCGACTTCATTGCGGTCATCCATGTAAACAAAAGTGTGGAAGACCTTGCGGACCCTGTAAAGTAAATGTCATCAAAGCCTTGCCATGTGGACATCAGGCAGAGTTGCTATGCTATGAAGACCCCTGTAAATTCATTTGTGACCAGCCCTGTGGTAAGGTCCTGAGGCCAGGATGTGAACATATTTGCAGAGGAACATGCAAGTCATGCAAGCAAGGTACTTCACACATTCCCTGCATGGAACGGTGCTTCAGGTCTCTTCCATGTGGCCACAGATGCATGGCCGATTGCTCTGAGATCTGTCCTCCCTGCAAAAATATTTGCCAAAAAAGTTGCCTTCATAGTAACTGTGGTCTTATATGCGGAAGCTTATGCACGCCTTGCATGGCAAAATGCGAATGGCAGTGCGAGCATCATACTTGTGATCTCCCCTGCCATGAAACATGCACCAGGCCTCGTTGCAACCAACCCTGCCCAAAAACTCTAAAGTGTGGGCATCCTTGCCTAGGTCTATGCGGGGAGCCCTGCCCCAGGTTTTGCAGGGTTTGCGCTCACAAGAGTTCACATCACAGTACGCTGGTGGCTCTAGACAAGTGTGATCCATCTGCCAGGTTTGTGGAGCTCGTAGAATGTGGACATATATTTGAAGTTGGTGTGCTCGATACTCATATGGACATGGACAATGCAGGTGCTACTGCAGTGAAGCTAAAGCAGTGGTAAGTTCTGCTATTTGTAATATAAATATGACAATTAAATATTTCTTTTGTGCAATGGCTATCTATTCTAATTAATATATGAACCTTCTGAATTTCTTTGCTACGCAGTCCTGAATGTAGTTCGCCTATCAGAAGAACGCTGCGATATTCAAACATTGTGAAGACAAAGTTGCAACAGATTGAAGAAGTGAAGAAGCGAGTTATTGGATTCCAAAAAGTGAAGCGAGGGAACGATATGCTAAAGGTGAAAAAATATTTGGCAGCGAGACAAGAGTTCATGGAAGGTCTGAGCAGCAATCCAGGGCTTCTTGAAGCTCATCTTGGACAGGCGTGTGCTCTCTGTGGGTTGCGTGCCGATACGGAAGCAATACCACATCTCAGATTTATCATAGAGCAGAGCACCTATAAGAAAATCATGATGGCAAAGCTTCCAAAACTTGGTCTGAAATCTGATTCAAACAACAAAAACCTTGATTCTAAAATAGCAGATAATGAGTTAGCCATTGACGCACTTCTCCAATGGGTATTGGTCTGTTCTGTTCAGAATGACCTGGCTACTGGGTTGGCGATTTGCGACCTTATTCTGCGGAGAAACCCTGGTCATGAAAAGACTGCGGAAATCAAAGGGGATCTGATATTCGTGTATCATGCTAAACGACATGTAATTGATGTTAAGGGTAAGGAGATGGGAGAAAGAGGGCACTGGTATAAATGCCAGAATGACCATTTTTACGTGGTGGGTGAATGTCGAGGAGCAATGCAAACATCTGAATGCCCAGATTGCAAGGCCATACTGGAAAGAATGTCTCACAGTTCGGAAAACAGTGATGCAGATGCTACAGGCAATCGGTGGTGCTCTGTAATGTAAACTGTTACTATTTAATTCCCAGCAGTTTTACTATTCTGCTAAGACGGTGGTGGTCTGATGTACTGTACTCCTTAAGTGTCCTGCAGTCGTTGTGATTCGGTATTTTGGTTGAAGTGCATATATTTTTCGTACAAACCCAGGTGCAGATGTACAAAAACCACGGTGATCTTCAACTTCTCATTTGCAGGGTTTTGGTTTTGGTTTTGCTATTTTTGGGCAGTGAGTTTGGTTTTTGTATTGCTATCTTTTTGGTGAGTGACCTTGGTTTTAATTCCAACAAATACGTTTCCACGAGAAGGTGCAAATAACACGCGGATAGCAGTATGGTTTTTTTGACCTTTTGAATATATATAATAATATTTGAAATAGAGGGAAAAGAATATGCGGTCTCGATAGTAAAAACCATACATGACATATTTTGGTGGAAAATATAAAATCATGTAGGTATTATGTGCAATAGTTAGATTTTCTTAATTTGGATTGTATTATGATCAGGCTAACCATGTTGGAAATAATATTGAGAGGGGGTGAATCAGTGTTAGCAAATTAATAACTTTTTCATTTCTATAATCAGATTCATATACGCTATTTTAGTTAAGGGAACCAGCGTGTACATGCAACTGTGTTTAATGCAACTAGCGTATATCCAGTAAACTTATGATTCAGTTAATTCATCATATGTTGATCTTTAATCAGTGCATCAGAACTTCATTAACCATATAAACAGTAACCAGGTGCAGTAAAAACATAACAGATCATCACACATAAGAAACACACATGAACACCATGATATAAGGTGGAAACCCAATGCGGGACAAAAACCGTCTGCTGCCGTCTTCCTTTAATATAAGAAAAACCTGTTTACAATCTTGTACTAGCGCACTCATGTCAGTATGCAGAGACCCACCTGTAGAAAGCTACAACCTTCTTTCGTTTTCCAACTACCACTGGAAGGGAGCTACAATCCCCTGGCTCTTGTACTAGTCGATATGTTTACTAGTACGTAGGCGTCGGCCTATTGAAGGCTCCAACCTTCACTCGTTTTCTAGTTGCTACTGGAAGGGAGCTCCAACCTTCACTCGTTTTCTAGTTGCTACTGGAAGGGAGCTCCAACCCCCTGGCTCTTGTACTGGTCGATACGTTTACCAGTACGTAGGTGCTGGCTTACAGAAGGCTACGACCTTCTCTCTTCCTCCAGGGACCACGTTTCATAAACTTTCATATTGGATACTCCTGAAGCACAACACCATAATCTGAAGGCCATGTTTCATCCAATTTTCATACTGGACCCATCAACAACATTGAAGCACAAAATCAATCACCATCTGCATCATCAATCTCTGAATCACCCAACACTGAATCACTGAAACCCTGTCAACAAAACACACTCACCATAACACAGAGCAGAACACAGAACTCTGCAACAACAACCAGATCCAACTGCAACTTCAAACATCATACTTCATAATGTGTACGCTACTCTGATGAGCCGAATTAGCATGTATAGGTGCTTTTACCAAAGCGAACCCACGTACAGATCTGCAAATATTTACTCATAACTTTGCAGCTATTCCCGACATCAGTCATACCCAGATCATAACATTTATATAATAAAACACGCGTCAATAATTTAAATCTAGTCTATCCATGATCAAACCGCATAATGATAATACATTCCAAGCCTTATGATCTCGATCCATCATTCATCATCATCCACATAGGTGCATCCTTGGTTCAGATCAAGCAAAGCATCACAAACCCATAACCAATGTACTGGATCTCACACTTCATCAGATATTCAATACTTGCACCACTTGTCCACCTTGGCCTAATGATCTTCTCCTCTTTATATAGGTTTAGGCTTCTCTCAATACCATGGTCCAAAACCACGTAGGACCAATACCTTGGACCCAATACCTAGGGTCAATACCTCGGACCAAATATCATGGATCAAAATACCATGGACCAAATACCACAGACCAAAACTTAGTTTTCCAACATGTACGCGCCTTTCCTTCTGTGAAAGTGCGTGTGTATGTTATATGCTCCTTTTGGTCTACTAACCCGCGTGTATACGCTACTTTGTCATGGTGAACCTGCGTATACCTCTATCTGATCATTAATTCTTTGCTATTGACTTGTTGCACTATGATCTGTCATCTGAGTGAGTTTCCATCAAGGACAACACCTGTATCATACCTGTATCATAATGCCAACAATCTCCCCTTTTGGACACCAAGTCACTCTCCCCCTTTGACATCAAGGGCAAAGGGCGGACCAAGATATTCTCTCCCTAGATATACATTATATTGTCCATACTCCCCCTGAGTACATGCTGAAATCTCTGATTGAGCTCCCCCTGCTGAGATGCACTAAACCGTCCATGCTCCCCTTGAGCACATGTAGAGTCTGCAAAAATATATTCAAAAGAATAACATGACTCTACAACTCAATTACGTGAGTATGACCTTCCTATCACCAATGATTCATTAATCTCCCAACCAAGTAGGGATACACCAATTTTGATTCATCCACCCAACCAAGTGGGGATATACCAAATGTTTATACATGACTGAAAATAGAAATCATTACATCATCTTTCCCATGCCTAGTGGGGTTACAACTTAGGTCTTTTCATGACCTTTACATCAAATGATATACATGACTTTTATAACAAAGACTAGCAATCTAAACAAGACCATGATGGTCATTAGCAACTATCATACACCATATATGATTTGCACCATAAGCATCTAGACTTGTAACCTGCGATACCATTTTCTTGGCCAACCAACAATAATATGCCACTTAAGTAATCATCCACGAATCTGATCTGAATACCAACAGTGCGACCCCAAGTGTCATAGCAAGATGTGTCATTTAGCCATATACACGTCATCACCAAAGACTTTTAACCAAAATGCCAACAATGCATTATTCGAAGTATATGCTCCCCCTGAACCTATTCCATCTGTTCACTGTCAGATCTGATCATGCATATATCAGCAAGAAGTATCAAGGCATCATCATCAATGAGATATACATAAAGTTAACTTGTGAGGATCAATAACATCTTATGAGTACTAACACATTTCCACACATCATCAACAGATTGTAACAATCATCAAACATAACAAATAATTGACTAAACCATATAAGACCCTTTTTCCTGAGTCTGTCCCACTGCTTTTCCTCAAACCAACATATACACGACTATGTAGCTTTGAACTCGCATATATACGCGACTTGTCTTCATGAAACTTGCGTATGAGATTTAGAACATTGAAGTTTCACACTTTCAGCTCCCTCTGAGTCTGTTATGTCTGTATACTCTGTTATGCCACATCTTTCTGACTATACTTCCTTTTTCTTCCATATCTTTGACTGTGATGATGTTTTCTCCTTTTGGTATGGTTCCCAAAATCTTCTCCAGCATTCCTTTGCTATATGTCCAAGCTTGTTACATGCATAACATCTTACATGTTTCATATTCCTTCTATAGCAGTCAATGGCTTTGTGACCAAACATATTGCAAGCAAAACAATATCTTTTAAAGTACCTGAAATGTGATGATCTTTCTATGTGACGGTCTTGAACCATTCTACTTCTGCATCTGGCTGCAACATGTCCAAAATTATGACATATGAAACATTCAATATTATTCATCGGAGGAAATAACCGTCTATCACTTCCACAGTTAGGAGTAAAGGATTTTCTTTGAAGGATTTCTTTCCTTGGTTGTTGATGAGGTTGACCTCTCATCTTTTTGTTGATCATTTCAGATTTTGCATTAGAGTTCCTTGCCTCACCTTGTGAGTTAGATTCACCTTCAACAGATTCATAAAAACCAAGACCATTTTTGATAGCAGGCGACCTTTGACTACTAAGAATATCATCCAAAATCTTAGTACTGTCTTGAAATCGTAATAGTTTATCTTTTTCTTCTAATTTACCTTTCAAGATATTTACCTCAACCTGATGTTGTTCTTCCTTTTCCAGATATTGCTTCTTCAAGATTTCTTCAGACTTTCTTCCTTCTTCCAATTGTTGCCTTAATTTGAGAATCTCATTTTATTGTTTTTCATTCCGCTACTGCAACATTTGACATACTATGAAAGCACACTCCCGCTGAGCTTTTACGTTGATAACTTCTTCTCTGAGGGCACTCTCCCTTTTGTTAAATAGATCTTGTTGAGCTATGATTTTATCTCATGCTTCATTTGCTTGTTCATCTTCAATCTGAGGGGATTTAGAATCTAAATAATTGCTTCCACCTAACGACAAGCTGTCATTGTTCCTTTAAGATGTCTTCTTCTTCTGATGCTCTTTCTTTCCCATTGTTCTACGGATCTCCTTCAAGCGATCAAGCTTCTTCCATAGGATTTGTTTTGATACCAATTGTTGGAAATAATACTGAGAAGGGAGGGTGAATCAGTATTAGCAAATCAATAACTTTTTCATTTCCATAATCAGATTCATATACGCTACTTCAGTTAAGGGAACTCGCATGTACACACAACTGTGTTTAATGCAACTAGCGTCTATTCAGTAAACTTATGATTCAATTAATTCATCATATGTTGATATTTAATTAGTGCATCAGAACTTCATTAATCATATAAACAGTAACCAGGTGCAGTAAAAACAGAACAGATCATCACACATAAGAAACACACATGAACACCATGATATAAGGTGGAAACCCAATGCGGGACAAAAACCACCCGCTGTCGTCTTCCTTTAATATAAGATAAACCTGTTTACAATCTTGTACTGGCGCAGACTCATACTAGTACGGGGGCACCCACTTGCATAAGGCTACAACCTTCTCTTGTTCTCCAGCTACCACTGGAAGGGAGCTACAACCCCTTGGCTCTTGTACTAATTGATATGTTTACTAGTACATAGGCACCGACGTACTAAAGGCTCCAACCTTCACTCGTTTTCCAGCTGCTATTGGAAGGGAGCTCCAACCCCCTGGCTCTTGTACTGGCCGATATGTTTACCAGTACGTAGGCACTGACTTACAGAAGGCTATGGCCTTCTCTCTTCCTCCAGGGACCACGTTTCATAAATTTTCATATTGGATACTCTTGAAGCACAACACCATAATCTGAAGGCCACGTTTCATCCACTTTTCATACTGGACCCATCAACAACATTGAAGCACAAAATCAATCACCACCTGCATCATCAATCTCTGAATCACCCAACACTGAATTACTGAAACCTTGTCAACAAAACACAGTCACCAGAACACAGAACTCTGCAAAAACAACCAGATCCAATTGCAACTTCAAACATCATACTTCATACTATGTACGCTACTCTGATGAGCTGAACTAGCGTGTATATGCGCTTTTTCCAAAGTGAACCCGCGTACAGATCTGCAAATATCTATTCATAACTTTGCAACTATTCCAGACATCAGTCATACCCATATCATAACATTGATATAATAAAACATTCGTCAATAATTCAGATCTAGTCTATTCATGATCAAACCACATAACGATAATACATTCCAAGCCTTATGATCTCGATCCATCATTCATCATTATCCACATAGGTGCATCCTTGGTTTAGATCAAGCAAAGCATCACAAACCCATAACCAACATACTGGATCTCACACTTCATCAGATATTCAATACTTGCACCACTTGCCCACCTTGGCCTAATGATCTTCTCCTCCTTATATAGGTTTAGGCCTCTCTCAATACCATGGTCCAAAACCACGTAGGACCAATACCTTGGACCCAATACCTGGGGTCAATACCTCAGACCAAATACCACGGACCAATACCATGGATCAAAATATCATGGACCAAATACCACGGAGAAAAACTTAGTTTTCCAACATGTATGCGCCTTTCCTTCTGTGAAAGTGCGTGTGTACGTTATACGCTCCTTTTGGTCTGCTAACCCATGTGTATACACTACTTTTTCATGGTGAACCTGCGGATACCTCTCTCTGATCATTAATTCTTTGCTATTGACCTACTGCACTATGTTCTGTCATCTGAGTGAGTTGCCATCAAGGAAAATGCCTATATCATACCTGTATCATAATGCCAACAACAATGCTTTCTCTAATTTAGATTGTATTATGATCATGCTAATAATGCTTTTTCTAAGAAAGTATTGAAGAAATTCACTTTCTATTTTCAGCTTCCTTTGTCCATTAACATAAGATCATAAGTTTTTTGGTGCTTGAAGAAATTCACTATTATCTTCCCATTTTAAACTTCTTCACAATGAAGGTTAGAGTTTTCAAAAACCTTCTGCAAGATCTGTGTTGCAAACAATGGAATGCCTTAAGATTAGGTGTGCTTGGTATGAGAAGCTTTTGTTACACCAAAATCACTGAGAATTGCATGTGCTCTTATCCCCTTTAAGACTCATGTCAATATCGATTATCTCTCCTTACCAATAAGTTCACATGAAGTAAATTATAACAAATCAGTTAGTTCCTATGAAGTAAGTTTTAGAAAATTGATCTTGACATACCCTAGAGATTCAGCCTCAGCGGAAGGCCCTTCAAAGTCGAATGTTTTTACATCTACCATAGATGGAGGCTCTTCTATCATATTATTATTCAAATATCTATGTAGAATTATATGGAGAATGGAAAATTATGTTAACAATTTTCTGCACAAAAAACACACACACATGCACACAACACACACACACACACACACACACACACACACATATATATATAATAGAGAGAGAGAGAATACATATGATTTAAAAGAGAAAATATACATGTGCACCAATGACATAAAATGGCATAGGTGCAAAGGCATTCTTCAATGCGTTGAAAAACCTCAACTCCATATCCTGAGGAAATGCATCCCTTGTGGGCTTCTATACATATAATTATTTCTTTAGCTAGTGGATGTAACGAAACAAAATAGAATGCTATGTGTCACTGTAAAATTCCAAACATCAAAATTTCTAACAGATCTGGTACACTCTAGATTTTCTAAAAATTCTTGCAATGAAAATACCGAAAACAAAACAGATATGAAAATGTAGCCTTTATTTATATTAATAACTGAAGAAATAGTACATGCCCATACAATAAATTTCAAGCCCTTGCAATGGCACACACGACTGCTTATCAAAGAGAAGACAAATGCACTTAAGCACAATCGTGGACCCTGGATGGATCCACTAGACAAAATAACACCCATGGGAGTCCTTGGGATCAAACTGGAACTGGCCACGCCAAGTTCTATAAAAAACATAACAAGATAGATAAACCTGAATGATCCCAATGCTTAACTTCTATCCCTTTTTCTAGGCTTGATGGCCTTTCTAGAGGCCATATTTTATTATTTCCCTCGAACACTGAAGGCATATACCATAGGTTGATACCATGTAGAAATTATCACTGTATATCAACAGATTATGCAATATACTAAAGCAAAATACAAGATCTACTTCTACAACAAACTTTGCGGAAGCTTAATCGAATATGAGCAAGATCAAATAGAACACATATAACTGAGAATGAGAAAGCAATCACACATGAACACAAAATAATACTCTGGGGAAAGCCTTAGCCTAAAACCCCGATCTCTGTAATATCATACAGGTCGAAATATGTTCAGATTACACAAAGCTTCAGTTCACAAGCCATCCAGCTCTCAGCGCAATCAAATAATACAACTCACAGACTGAATAGACACAACATATGTCTTCCTCCAGCCCTCCAAGCCTCCTATTTCCTTGTGCAGTTTCTCTTGGGGTCCAATGTTGCCACCTGTGTGAATTGGCTTCATCACACAACCATCAACCTCAATAGTAACTGTGCAATCTCCAGGGAATGAATTCCTTCTGCATGTAAGAGATATCCTCCAAGGAATAATCCTGCAACTGATAGTACATTGTTCCATCACCTGATCTCAATTGGGTCTCTGACTGAACTGACATGCATGAGTTATTTATGAAAGAATATTCAGTTATCTGAAGTGCAACAGTTACATGCATGTATGCATTAACTAACTGAACTCACAATTAGTTCAACAAACTATTTGAATTAATCTAACTGGACTTAATTCAGATAACTGAGCTAACTAATTACAACTCAAGGTGCAACTCATCTTGATCTCCTTTAACCAAGGGATAACTTCCTCAATCAATGGAGAAACTGTTACATGTCTTCACATAAACTTCGTGTTTGATTTTCTACACCTAATTAACTCAAGATGAATTAATTAATTATTTTACAAACAGATGCTAAGATCAAATTCGAATTTTACTTCTTATTTTAGTTTAGGGACTAACTAAATAGGAAGGTATTCCGAAATGCTATTTATAGCAGTGCTATTTTTATCATTTCTTGTTGCTATTTTCAACACTCCCTCTCAACAAGAAAGGGATTATCAGTAACCCCAATCCTGTCTCCGTGGAACTCGAACTTGCATTTTGACAATGCCTTCATCAAAATATCTGCATCCTGTTCCTCGGTCGAAACATACAAAAACATGATCCTCTTGACCACACAGTCTCAGAGATGGTGATACCAAATATCAACGTGCTTGGAACTGTCATGAAAAATTGGATTCTCAGAAAGTTTGATACAACTCTGATTGTCGCAGTAGATCGCTGTAGGATCCATCCTCTGACCAAACAATCCCACTAGAATCTTCCGCATCCAAATGGCCTCACATGCAGCTGACTAGCAGCCATGTATTCAGCGTCTGCTGAGCTAAGTGCAACTAATCTCTATTTCCTGTTGTACCAGGAAACTGTAGCTGAACCAAGGTTGAAGATTCCTTTAGAAGTGCTCTTCCAGTTTGATGGACTCCCTACCCAATCCGCATATATGAAGCCCTGAAGCTTCACTCCCTCTGTCCGTCTGTACCACAATCCAAACTAAGATGTGCCTCTGAGGTATTGCAGCACATGCTTCGTTGCCTTCCAAAACAGCGTGGTAGGCTAAACCATAGCTTGACTCAGTTGGTTCACCGCAAAGTATAAGTTGGGTCGTGTGTTCACCAGATACATAAGTGAACCCACCAGCTGCTGATAAACAATAGCAGCTACTACCTCACCTAAAGTAGCATTCTCCTTCCTCTAGTTCCCAGCTAGAGGAGTACATGGGTTTGCACTTCTCCATATGGAACTACTTGAGGATCTCATTGGCATACTTGCCTTGAGACACAAAAACTTCTCCATCTCTCTGCCACACTTCCATGCCTAGAAAGTAGTGCATAAGACCCATGTATTTCATTTCGAACTCTCTTGCAAGGTCCTCTTTGCAAGACTAGATTAGCGGATCATCACTTGTCAAAATCAGATCATCGACATAAAGAACAATGATCAATGGCTTACCTTCTACCATGATGTGGTAAAGGTTCGCATTTGCTTCACTATTGGTGAAGCCCAACCTGGTAAAATAGCTATCGATTCTGGTGTACCAAGCATGGGGTGTTTGCTTCAGCCCATACAAAGCCCTCTTGAGTTGGCACACATGCGACTCACGACCGAAGGTCTCGAAACCTTCTGGCTGCTCAATGTACACCTCCTCCTCAATCTTCCCATTGAGGAATGCTATCTTCACATCCATTTGATGGATCTTCCAACCCATCTGAGCTGATAGTGCCAACATCGATATGATAGATGAGTACCTTGTTATAGGAGCAAAGGTCTCATCGTAGTCGATCCCCTCGACCTGTGAGAAACCATGTGAAACAAACTTTGCCTTATGTTTCTCAACACTGCCATTAGCTGCCTGCTTTACTTTGTAAAGCCATTTGTAACTCACCACTGACTTGTCCTAAGGTCTTGGGACAACATCCCAAACACAGTTCCGCACAATGGAGTCGTACTCCTCCACCATTGCATCAACCCACATTGATCGCTGCATTGCCTCCTCGAATGAAGAAGGCTCAGACTCTACACACTCCCCAACCAGGGCCATGTAACCAGTGTACCGCTCGGGCGACCTCCTCTGTTTGCGCTGAGAAGATGGCTGTCCCACATTCTCTCGCGCATCCAACATCAACCTGTCAGCTTCCCTTGAGCGTTTCTGCCCATCTCTTGAAGACTCAGCATGAGTGGATGTCTCCACTCTTGGATCCTCTACATGTGGCTGCTCCGCATCAATCTGAGACTCCTCCTCCTTGGGAACTGAAAGTTCCTCATCTGGATGCAACTTGAGCTCTCTCTCAAGTGATACTCGCATGGCTTTCTGCTCGTCGAACTTCAGATCTCTGCGTACCACAGTCCTCTGATTGGTAGGTAGGAACACCCGATAGTTGTGGGGTGTATCTGTGTACCCCACAAGTATTCCCAACTCAGCTATTGGATCTAGCTTCTTCCGGGCATCTTTGGTCACATGGCAGTAAACCGATGATCCAAAGATTCAGAAGTGACTCACATCTAGTCGCTTCCCAGAAAAGGCCTCCATAGGTGTCTTCATTACTAGTATACGGTGCGCGCTTCTGTTCTGCAAGTATACCATTGTATTGCATGCTTCGGCTCACAAATGAAGTGGTAGGCTTTGGTCATGCAACATTGCTCGAGCTACTCCCACAATTGATCTGTTCTTCCTTTCGGCCACCCCATTTTGCTGTGGGTTATGGGGTGTCATCAACTCTCGTTTAATTCCTTCTGCAGCGCAGAAGTCCTTAAACTGCTTGGAGACATACTCTCCACCATTGTCGCTACGCAAGGCTTTTATTTTCTTTCCAGATTCTTTCTCTGCCAAGGCTTTAAACTCACAAAACCTCAAGAAGGTCTGATCCTTCTTTTGCATAAAGTAGATCCAACATCTACGAGAAAAATCATCAATAAAAATAACATAGTACCTTTGTTTAGCGGTGGAGGCTGTAGAGAATGGTCCACAAACATCTGAGTAAAATTGCTCCAGGATTGCTCCAGCTCTACTGCCTCGATCCGGAAAGGAAGATTTCGCATACTTACCCAAGGTACAACCTTTGCATGTATTCGTCTGCTCCATTTTTCCCTTGGGAAGTTATGTAGAAATCTATTGCATGATCTTCAGGGCTCCATGGTGCAAGTGGCCCAATCTTTTATGCCATAGCTCGCCAACATCTTGGCTCTACACCATCTCAGCTTTGGAACTCAATGCAGCATAGTGGTCTACCTCTAGCTTGTAGAGATTCTTAACTTGAATCCCTATCCTCTTAGTCTTTCCAGTGCCGATATGCTTCAGGAATACCTTCCTTTACTAAAGACTACATCATAGCAATGGACACAAGATTATTCTTCAGACTTGGTACATACTTTACATCAGTCAGGGTGAGGGGAGCTCCATGCTCCTTATGAAACACAACCGTACCTTCACCTGAAACACGGTACTTTCCATCATCACCCATCTCGATCCGCATTTGGAGATCCTTCTCCTCCAAGGTACTGAAGAGATTCTTGTCACCGGACGTGGAATGAAGCTCCACTGTCCAGGTACCAAACACATCCCACCATGGATGAAACCATGCATGCGATAAGAGAGAAATCCAACTCAAACTGTGAGGTCAGTGCCTCACCATCAGATCCCTTCAAGGATCCCTTCTTGGATTTCTTCTGTGGACGATTTGTAGCATAATGGCCCACTTCATGACAATGAAAGCATTGCACTTTCGATTTGTCAAACTTCTTCCCACCATGGGAAGAACTTGATTTGGATTGGGACGCCTTCCCTTTCCCTTTCCTCGCCTTACTCGCTAAGGCTAGATTTTCCTCATCATCTTTCTTTGATGAGGATCCATCTTTGGTGCTTCTTCTTATCTCTTCCTGCATCAGATCCGACCAAAGTCATTCCCAATCTGACAGTTTTTCTCTTCCATTTACCGAGTCTTGGTAGCTATGCCAGGTCTTAGGAAGACCGCGGAGCGCAAGACTCACCATGTCATCATCGACTATCGTGATCCCTACACTTCCAAGCTCATCCCTACAGGTGGTGAGCTTGTTTAGATACGTAGAGATCGTGTTGCACTTTTCACACTTGATTTTCTGAAGCTTGTCTTTCAGCGCCAGCTTCCTTTGATCGCTACTATTTTGGTATAGATCTTTCAATGTTTTCCACATCGAAAACAGTGTCTCCTTCCCATGGAGACTCGACACTGTGGTCTCGAACTCCCTCCATAAGGATTCTCCTTGCTCTAGCCACACATTTCTTCCATTCCGCCAATTTTGTAGCATTAGCCACTGTGGGCTTGGGGACTTCTTGGTCAATGAAGTCCTTTAGACCGTTATTTTCTAATACTGCTTCTATGTGATCCTTCTAGGCTATATAATTCGAGCTGCCATCAAGGGCATAATCGAGTCTTAAACCGTTGAACGCCATTGGTGAAATTGAGATGTGATAAGAACTTGATTTCTATATTCAGGAACCTCAAACTTCGAACTTCTCCCTTCTTGTATACAGTTCTCTCCTTTGATCACCTTTGCTCTGATACCATGTAGAAATTCTCATTGTAGATCAATAGATTATGCAATATACTAAAACAAAATACAAGATCTACTTTTACAACAAACTTTGCGGAAGCTTAATTGAATATGAGCAAGATCAAATAGAACACATATAACTGAGAATGAGAAAACAATCACACATGAACACAGAAGAATACTCTGGGGAAAGCCTCAGCCTAAAATCCCGATCTCTGTAATATCATACAAGTGGAAAAATGTTCAGATTACACAAAGCATCAGCGCACAAGCCATCCAGCTCTCAGCACAATCGAACAATACAACTCACAGACTGAATAGACACAACATATGTCTTCCTTCAGCCCTTCAAGCCTCCTATTTCCTTGCGCAGTTTCTCTTGGGGTCCAACGCTACCACCTGTGTGAATTGGCCTCATCACACAACCATCAACCTCAATAGTAACTACGCAATCTCCAAGGAATGAATTCCTTCTACATGCAAGAGATATCCTCCAAGGAGTATTCCTACAACTGATAGTACACTGTCCCATCACCTGATCTCAACTAGGTATCTGAATGAACTGGCATGCATGAGTTATTTATGAGAGAATATTCAGTTATTTGAAGTGCAACAGTGACATGCATGCATGCATTAGCTAACTGAACTCACAATTAGTTCAACAAACTATTTGAACTAATCTAGCTAGACATAACTCAGATCACTGAGTTAACTTATTACAACTCAAGGTACAACTCATTATGATCTCCTTTAATCAAGGGATAACTTCCTCAATCAATGGAGAAACTGTTGCATGTCTTCACATAGACTTCATGTTTGATTTCCTACAACTAATTAACTCAAGATGAATGAATTAATTATTTTACAAACAGCTGCTAAGATCAAATTTGAATTTTACTTCTCTATTTTAGTTTAGGGACTAATTAAAATAGGAAGGTATCCCGAAATGCTATTTATAGCAGTGCTATTTTTAGCATTTCTTGTAGCTATTTTCAACATACCATGGGTAAATACCATGGACCGATTCCGTCCATTTTGGCCAGATCAAGAAAGGGAATATTACAAATCCTCCTACCCAAAGATTGCTTGTCTTCAAGCAATTCACTATTATCCACAACATAAGCATTGATACCATGATCCCATACAACCTAGTGTGTTATTCCATACCTCCATGTTAGATGATCCTAAATGGATCCTTCGATACTTGGATCCCAAACAATCCTTCGACCAATCCTTCCCTCAATGGATTCTCTTGGATCATAATGCCACCTAAGTCCTGAGCCCTGTGGGTTATGGTACCATCTTAGCCCTCCATCATTGCCTGTGCCATAGGACCCAAGCTATAATATGCTATTGGCTAAGAGTATCCCATCAATAGAGTTTCAACTCATAATCTCTCGCCAATCCATATTTTGGGGACGATATAATGCATGAATTCCTGCACATGGAATAAGTCTACCATGTTGATGTTGCCTGATGCTCAACTCATGCTGCTCGACACGGTCATCCAACATGATCCATTTGGAGAATTTTGCCCTGCTCTCCCCAATACAGAAAGGTGGTTTGGTAGCGTTGCAAGCCTTATCTATGTACTCCTAAAGAGCACTGCTCTGAAACTCCTCTTTGTACTCCTCTTGCAGCCTTGTGAGGGACTTGAGTCGTTCCTCAACATTAGATAGCTGGGTCGTTGATTTGCCACATACCCCTATGAGCTCCTCATTTTTTCTATTCTCCTGTAAGATAATGTCTCAAACTTTCCAAACTTTTTGCTTCAACATCATAAGATGTGTCTTGAAATGCATGATCCTTTCCCAAAAGTCCTCTATTGGAAAATTTCATGCCCTATTTAATGTCTATGTATCTGTTTGCACTAGATGACCCATGACTACAACTTCAACTTGAACCTTTGACTGACCTTCCAGAAATGGCTCATCTTGCATACTATATTTTTCTTGTTGCCCTGCATGATAATGCTCATCATGTCGGTTTATTATTATTGG